>CAKNWT010318479.1:0-18524 GCA_932066315.1 Andricus coriarius
TTTGTAAACATGGTAATAATGAATCCTGTGACTTCTTTCGAATTCTTGCCGTTAATTTGGCCGGATCAAGCTGCCCGCCTCCAGGATGCGGCATTGTATAGTGTATATGATAGGGGGTGAACGCAGGGGATGGTGGGTTTAATGTCTGCTCCCGCCCGCCGCGAATTACCCCGTGGAGATTTATTAAAACCGTAAAGCAGAAGAAACGACTTTGCTCGTCGTTTTTGCTGGTTTCCCTGTTGCCCGTGTAACTTGGGGAGTAAAGAAGGGTCCGCTTCTCGGGCTTGGATCTGTGCTTGACGTTAGTGACCAGAGGGTATTCTTAACCCAGCTTAAAACGAGATACGGAGGATTAGTTTTGCTCTGTTTCTTTCTTCTACTTCTACATTGACGTTCCAACGTACTCGTACTTGAGCAATTAAGCGCGCTTTTGACCCTTCTTTATTGGTGGTTGTTAATTTGAGAAAGGGAATACACCGCATCCAAACGAAAAAATGCCTAATGATGAAGGAAGGCTTGTCCGGATTAGATATTGATTAAGCTTGACCAATCCCAAACCCGACTAATTTCAAGGCTAAGAAAATTCGCCAATGTGTATATTTGTGGAGTAACTGACAGACTACTGCGGAAAGCTTCATTTATCATGCATCAGTTATATTTTCCAAAGATTCCAATACTTGCTTATTATTGATAGGAATTTTTCGAAGTTTTTATGACAATTAGAAACACAATACTTGGATGATTCATAAAGCTGCATTTCGAAGTAGAATTCATTGTCGGAAATATTCCGGTGATAGAGGTAATATCCCAAGAAACCAGGGTGAATAGTCAGTTATCGTTTTCAATTTAGAATTTAATTTTAAAATTGATTGATAAGTCTGAGGGTGAAGTTGGGGGGTTATGTAATGTTACTGGTGACACAAGGAGAAGTTTTTCGAACACGTCAATATATTTGTTGAGAATGTACGTACTTTGCTTTTAGCCATGTCGAGTAGAGTAAGGCGAAGCTTGGCTGACGTCCAAGGCCAAATTTCTCCATCCAGTTGCTGTGCGAACGTTACAAGCCATTGCACACGCCGAATCGTTTCTAGTGCTCGTCTTAGCAACCCGGGATCGGCCCACCACCTACCCATAATGTCGCTACATTACCGAAGGAAGGAAACCGTGGAGACGTAGTTCGTCGGATGATAATTATCTTGAACTACCCAAAAAGCAACAGACCACGTCGATTTCTTGAAAAGGGGCCAATTGTGCCCAAGGCAAGGAACAGGAAAAAAGGTTCTGAGCATGAAAAGAATCTGTTAAGAAAATAAACTTCTAGGAAAAAAGTTGTAACGGGAAAGGAGAAGAATTTTATCATAACAGCAAAGAAAAATGTTGATTGATGTAAGAATAAGACCAGACTTAAGGTGCATTAATGTTCTGCTAGGTATTTAGCGATCCGGCATTAAAATCTCCAGCCTTTAAAAAGAAATATGCACAGAGGAAAAGTAAAGGCTTGATACGATATTTTAAAAACTAACTTATGCAACTTTTTATCGCTTAAAATTGATGGCTTGCAAAAATAATACAATCGTCAAAGTTGAAAACAAAGCCTGTAATTTGGTTTACTGAATCCTGACTTTACTACAGCTGCAGAAATTCTAGGGATATTAGGGGCTTAATTTCGCAACCTCTGGGGTGCTCTGAATCACGGTCAAGTGCCCAAATATATTTTAATTCAGCTTTGCACTCCACAAAGGGCAGTAAATTACAAAATAATTGCGCTCGAGTAGGTTCAGGGCGAAGGGGTGGTTTAACGGGAATTAGTAAAATGAAAAAAAGGAAGCTAGCTCTTTGTTTCGAACAAACAATAATGGTAGTATAACAATATGTTCAGGGTTTATCTCAAAATTAGCTCACAAGATTTCCTAGTTGTTATATCATGTACGTAATATTGTTTAACACCCTTATCAGACAATCACCTTAAATCACCCACCAGCACGATTAGCTTTTGTTAACTAGAACGGAAATTTAACATTCATAACTTTTATTTCCGTTTACTAACTCACCAATAATCGAAAAATCGTACAAATTCTACTTTCAGATGATTTTTTAACGGACCTTTAATACCTAAGATCTAAAGTTACCACAGTGGTGACAATAAAAGCAACCCTGAGGTTAAGTCCTATCAAACGGAAGCCCTATCTCAATGAGCCTGGCGAACCTTTAAGAGTTCTTCTAAATGGAAGAGTAGACTCTGGAAGACGTTAAATCCAGTCGCCTCAAGCCACCTAATAAAACTAATCCTCCCTTTTTTATTACGTCGTCCATGCGGATCTGTGAAATCAAAAATCTAGCGATTTTCTCTTCCTAAAACCCACCATAAAAAGTAAATTTTATTGAAATTTGTTAATTTATTTTATCTTCAAAATGTCTACTGATTCCTAATAATAACGATTAATTCTTATATCACGAATAAATATAATACTTTTAGGTTTAGAAGATTTCCACCTGATTTATTCGTCTCTGTTCACAAGGAACTTTCGTTTCTTCAGAGAAGCCAAAGAGAGCAAAGTCGGATAAGCAAATAAACAAGATTCTTCTGGAGACATCTGGAAATCGAATCGTCCAAGTCTGTAGCAGCGACAATGTCGAGGTAGACATTGAAGTCGACGATGATTTTCGTTCCTCGAGCCGAGCTCTTTCATTCTTTGGCTCTTTAAGCGGTATTATTTCCACGAACGGTTACTTTTTAAAAAAAGTGCTGCATGAACGGTGAATGCTGCGTGTAAACGGGCCAATTCGCCCGCGGCTCTTCCTCCTCCTCTTTTGCCTTTTCATTCCCAGTGTAATTGAATCAGCTTTTTTCTTTACAGAAAGCGAACATGTTCACTCTGTTCTGCTCTAAAGAAATGAGTTTTACATCATCCCGTGTACCCTTCACCACTAGACTCGAAATTCATTAATCCCAAAGGGAAGAGCAAGCTTACTCGATACTTTATGTTGAAAAATCTCAACACGCATTTGATTTCCATATATGTTTTAGATTACAGCCTCCAAAAATGCTATGTGTTCTTTCCTATATATATATTTCCTTATAAAGAGGTCAAGAATTGATTTACCAATGCGTTCTTACACAACTCTTGAAAATATATCACACCAAAAATATTCCTCGCAACGTATTCGCCTTTTTCCACTTTCTTTTCTTCCCTTCTTTAGAACGAGAAGCTATCTGGGAAATTTATTTCATTGGCTTCAGAGCGTAACCAAGGCGAAGGCGCTGATCGTTGGGTGCAAGTTTCGCATTGAAATTCTAGCGAACTGGGCAGTATTTTAAAGCGAGTAGTTTTTCTCGCTCTAAAGTACACCTGCTCCTTTGGTCGAGCTGTCAATTGAAAAGAAGTGTTTAAGTTGAAAAGATCATATCGGTAAAATAAAGGGAATAAAAATTGTATGCAGCTTATGAAAAAGAGTTAAAGAGAAGACTCTCTCCAATCTCTTGGTGCTTTAAAGGGGCCAACTGTTGCAACAGACACACAAAAAGGCGAGAGAGGATGGGAAGAGCAAGCGTGCCACCACTTCAGAGTTTCTCCGCCCATCCACTCTGGATAGAAACTTACATGACCCATTGCTGAAGATACATCTTCTCTTTAATAATTCCAAAATAATCAACATTCAATACTTAAAATAACATATCAAATTTTTAAAAAACGTTCTCATTTCATGGAGAATAGACTCGTATTCGTCATAAAATCTTGATGCATCATAAAAGTAAAATTGGTTCTAAAAGTTAGGGACTTTTTAGAATTCATTATAGACCAGAACGTCGCTGAGTTAAGGTTACGTTTCCGGACGAAAGGGTACCGAAATTGAAAAGGGTTCAACGAAGCTTGCAAGTGACTTCTGAGACCAAATGTTTTCTTCCAGAACTTTAGGTTGTAGTTTTCTTTTAAAGCTTCAAGGATCTTGTGATTTTTCTCATTCCGTGAGTAAATCCTTCGTTCAAAAAAAGTACTATCTGCAGAAGTACAGGACTTCATCTAGAAGGGCTAAATATAATCAAAATTTTAACATTTTTTCTAGAAAACTGATCAACATCATACATAAGAATTTTTCGGTTATTGAAGGGCAGCAGACTTGTGTTTATAACCGAGAAAAGCGTTTTTTCTCTCTTGATGAGTTTCTTCATTTGGAACAGATACCCCAGAAACCTCGTGGCGATTCAACCAATCGCCGAAGCGATTTGTGTAAAGTGGCTTCCTCGATTTCGGCTTTTATCCTTATTCCTGTCTTGGGGAAACTCCACGACCTTTTCTCAGCGTTTGCAGACGTCCAGGACCGATTTAATACTTACTGCACATACAAAAGACGAGCCCCAGGTGGCAGGGTTCTGCAGTCTTTTTTCATTCTACGACGATATTGTGGCCGGCTGATCTGTTTTTTATTTATTTTGAACTCTTACTCACCAATGATAGAAGGGAAATGGGAGGGGAAAACGAACAACTCTAGTATCGCTGGGTAAAGAGAGGATCATTGGTGTTACAGTCACGTTTGCGTATTTTGAGATACGTGATGTTTGTTCATAGGATGAATCCCCCAGCTCGATCATTAAAGTTCATCGTGATCCCTGCTGACCGGTGGTCGCTGATAGGCACGATCCCTTCCCAACTGAGGATTAGGATCACTCCGACTTGTCATCGCGGATACAACTCCTCTGTGGTCTATCAACCTGCCTTTGGATCATTATTTGCGACGTGTAACGCCTAATGCAATTATACTTTGATTGATAATGTTGAACTTGGATCAACTGTCAACATAGTCCACTTAATGACTCGATCCCTTTTCCGCCAAAAAATTAATATTTGTAAATTAGGATAAATGACTCTGGTCTCATCAATCAGGACTTAGGATTTAGGTCTCCTAATGGAGGATTAATCATTCATAAAGCAGGACTTGGGTCACAGTAAGCAAGCCATTAAACGTACGTAATACTTATTAAACTACGTATTAAACTTTTTCAAAAATTACAATTTGAGCTTACTTTGTTTGGAAGTTGTAATTTATTGGTGTGACTTTTCTAGTGGAAAACAAAATAGGGCACATTTTTCAGACTAAGTGATTAATAGGAAGCTGAGTCATAAAAAGCTATAAACTGAACGTTTTATGGCAGTGACAGTTGGTTGCTCTCGCATTGGGCGCAATGTGCACTGTCTAGTAATACCTGTAAGTAATCGCAGTCAAGAGCAGTGCCGGCCACAACCATGATTGCGTGGCTTGGACCTGTGCGATATCGGTGAAGTTTACGAGCTAGAAATCCTGGAACAGCGCTTTTCCTGACCACCTTTCCTCCCCAGGAAGTCAAGAGAGTCTGTGCAAAGTACCTGCCTATCTACCCTCCAGTGCTGTTTCATATCGGTGACATCCTGTCGTCTTTCAAGTGCCGGAAAAGTGCGATATATCTTTGTTATTGGCTTACTTTTCTAAGCTAGAAACTTCTCAACCCTGAACTTCACCAAAGTTAAATTTCACTCAATATTCGTGACTCTCAAATGAAAATTGTCAAGCAGCTAGATCAAAAATAATGTAAGAATGAATATATTTTTGATTGAAGTTTATGTAACCAATTTATTTAGGAGAGTTTCATTTATGATACGAGATAAATCTAAAGGAGGGTGTGTAAATCTGTTGAAATCCAAACCCTAAAAGGTTGGATTCAGGATCATTAAATATAAGGCCAAAATCCGAGCTACGATGTGAGTTCAGCTTCTGTTCAATATCGGTTGAAACTTTAATCAAAGGTCATGCAAAGTGTGTAGATAAGATTAGACCGAAAGTGTGCCGAGCGAATTTCAGCAATGACGAAGCATAATGTCTAGAGAAATGACAGTATAGAGTGTGTGGTCAACTTGGAGTTATCGAGGGGAACTGAGGTCGGAGCGGAGTATCTCAAAGTGGAACCGGAACTCTCTCATGGGAGTGTCGACGGACTAACGGACTCATTCATTGCCCAGTTTAGCGGCACTTTGCCCTGAATATTCATAGCTAACCTCCTCCGAGTCCCTCGGGTAAATATCACTCGAAAAGTTCAGCATGGCTTTCGTCGCGGAGTACAGGAGCAATGTTCCTCTACACTTTCCAAGCGTTTCTGCACTCGGCAGACAATTTACGGGTTAGCACACTTCTGAGAGCACTAAAATATACTTTGTATATTCCTTTAAAACACATCTTAAAACTATTAAATCCTTGAGAAATAACTAAAATCATTAAATATTCAGTACTTTCACAAGTTTTGATTCTGGCATGAGAAATATTTCGTTATTAATTCAGTATTGCTACATGAATCAGGACTCAAAACTGTGGTACTGAAAATAAGATATCAGAAAATACAATTCAAAATACCTGATGCATTATAACCTCCCAAGACGAAGACTAAAGAAACAAGAATCAGGACTTCGAAAACAAAATTCAGGAATCAGGAATCAAAATTTAAAAATGAAAAATCAGGAGTTTTACTAATTAAATTCAAAAATCAGCATTGAAATAAAGACTAACATTTGCATTCCTACATGAATCATATCGTCATAAAAAATACATATAGCAACCTGTATTAATTTAACACTTTTGAAACGAAAGATATGTAGAGGGAATCAAAAATACTTATTTCTAAATTCGAGGGAAGCACTAGATCTACGTATTCCCCTACATGCCTTTATCTTACCCATTCTTTCCAGTTTTCTCTACATTCTCCAGCTCCCCCACCCCCCTTGCAACGTAATTTGAGATGCACTATCGCAAAACGCATAGCACGCGCAGTCAATCTGAATCCAATATTGGAAAGCAATTTTTCTCCGAAAAGAATTTTAGCAGGGATTTTCGAACCCTCGGACCTTTGCGGTTCATTCTGATACCCTGCCTTTCCGCAAACCCGCAACCATCAGTTTAACCGCTTGTTTCTTATTCGCGGTTCTACGCACGTTGGGTTATTTTGCGGCTTGGCTTGGACATATACGCTCATATGAGTACCACTAATAACCATCGTGTCACCTGAGCCTTTGAAAAACGATTTTTAGGACCCCCATAAATAGTATTGTGTTGAATTCAAGCGTTGTACAGTGTAATTTCTTTCATTTTCCTCATTTTTAATTCAAATTCAAATGCATTACGAGTAGAAACTTGATACGAGGAATATTATGAAAATTAGGAATTATGGTTTATTAAGTTGTATGCAAGAAAATGGATGTAGGATTTTAGAGACAAAAGTTAAGAGGATAAATCAGGACAGATGAATTTAGACTCGTCAGTCAGGAGTTAAAAACCGTAAGTATGTCTCAGAAGTTTTTAATTAGGACTTGGGCTTTAGAAGCAATAATTTTTGATAGTAGAGTCTATATACGGACTCGTAGTTCAGGACTGGATATTTATCAATAAGAATATTGTATCACTATATTACAGCTTACGAATAGCATTAAGTACTTATAATTTAGGAGTTACAAATAAGGAAGTCGTGTTCAAAACTCATGAAAGAAGGTTCAGGATGTAGGATATATGATTCAATATCCAGGAATCAGGACTTAGAATTAAGAGGCTATACTATAAACGTTCCAAAACCACATTGAAAGTTTTTTTTTTCATAACATAAGCAAAACAGAGTAACAACATTGTACCAGATATGTTGTACCAACCAGAGCTGGATATTGGGATTCTGACTGGAAGGGCAGCTTATTAAAACATAATTGCACTGTTCATTATTGCATGGTGCACTTCGGTCGTGTATTCTCGTCGGGTCTCATAGGGCTCATGGAAACGGCACGGATTCGCTTCTCTCTGCATGAAGCTGGTCATGAAGTACACTCGTTTATAACTTCGGAAACAAAATTAAATTGTAATAACAGAATATACACACCGCCTTGGTAAGCGCATGCCGACGACAACTAATTATATTTAGGTACCTTAGTTTTACCTTGGCAACCAGATAAAAGCGGGTATTCAAGATGAGGCGAGATATCGATCGGTTACGTGCTAGCCTAGCTTCGTACTTACTTCGTATTTACTTTCGCAGTTACAGTATAAAATGCCTTCTATGAAATATTTTACAAAATTTGCTTTAATGTGAAATGCTTTTTTGCTATTCAAGAAACTAAACCTGTACCAGCCATGAATGAAGATATCTTCATAAAACAAGGGTAAACTCATTTTGTGAGATATAATTTATATTTACGGCAGGGTTTTTGGTAGGCCTAAGATGGTTTGCAAAGATAGGCGTAAAATTTTTTAGATAAACACCCTCTTCCATTAACTAGTTGCAGTCAGGAGAAGGGAAGCTTAACGGGATAATAAGATATTTAGTTTACTAACATTTAGACGCCGTCAGGAGTTTACGCTGAGGTCGAAGGCGGTTCGTGGTTTAAGAGACTTAGGAGCTAGCGGTCACCCCCTGAGTGCATTCTCCTGTTCCGAGGTGTCTACCAACGCTTAAGCTTTCAGGATCATTAATTTAACGCGCGAGTTTCGCAAGCTTCATCTCGCTCAGCCCTCTTCCCATACGACTTTCCTGATGCTCCACCTCCAATATGTCATGGTTGCTTTCGCGATCAATTTATGCAGGGAGATGTGAACTCAAGGTGCAATCTATCTCGTTCATCATGAGTCCCAACCCAGAAATGGGAAACTGGGATGAGGAAAATTCTGTGGTCAAGGAGGATCAAAAGTTATTAACAAAGAGTCAGAAATAGTGATTCAAGAATTAGGAAAAAATTAAGAACTCATATTAAAAATAAGAAATAACAGTAAAACTAAGAGGAATAATACAGGGTGCAAGTATATCATGGTGAGAATAAAAATAGAAAAAAAGGAAACAAAAATTAAAGAAGAAATTAAAGGACATTCAGGTAGCTTAAGGCAATGCACGCGATGCCACGTGCGCTCGGCTGGATTCACCTCCCTGAATTTTACATGCGAGTACCACGAAACCTTATCTCTAAAACTTTAGGTTCATGTTCCGTAATGAACTTCCCGATCGCGGTCACGTTTTCTGCCCCTTAAAAGTATGATAAACGATGTTGCTTTTGTGTTCATATTTTTCTGGAGATATTAGAAATTTCAATATTACCTTAAGAATTAACAGAATACACCTAAAGCTCCATTTCTGTCTGTTCTTGTAAAGAATATGAACATCTGATATTGTTTGATTCAGGTGAATCAATCGGTTGTTTGAATAACAATAGATTCTGAGGGTATTACTATCTAAAGACTGAAGCTATTCAGCATGATACACTCGACATTCATGATATTCCGTACGATTCTAGGATATTGAGGCAAGTTCGGAGTGGAGGTGAACATCTTCTCTTATTCTATCCACTACTACTATGTTTCTAAGGAGGTCTCGAAATGTGCTAAAACGGAATTAGCATCTCCATTAGTCGAGGGGTATAATGCGATATTAGAGAGGTCTATCTCGTAGGCAGTGAAACAAGAGCTTATGGTCATTTCTGCACCATGGAGCGTAAACTAAACCTCTTCAGAATCCTGAAATTTCAAACAACTTATGGTAGGTATTACTAACAAATCTTAATATTCTGCTTCAAAAATGTATAAATCTATGATACAAATTTTGAATCGATATCTTAAACATTCTTAGTAGAGGTGAAATTAAATATACCTTAGCAAACTTGCGGGTTCATAAACCCTACTTTGAAGGATAGTAAGATAATAACCGGCTATAGTACCCAGGTAAAGGGGAAACGACAGTTTTAAAATTTTAATTCTATTCTACGACAATTCGTGCTTCGAAGTAATTGAGCGAACGTTGTAGAGTGTTTGAGAGGGGTAAATTTCTAAAGGGGCCTTCAAAAGTAAAATAAAAGAGAGTCGAATAATCTTGCTTTTCTCTCTGAAAATTATATCTTCACAATTCCTCAAATTTAAGGATACCTCTAATTTTGCCTGTACACAATTCAATACTTATATAAAACTGATTCAGAGATCGAGACTTTAATTTTTGTGTACTCCTATGAGAGTTGTTATACCATCAGTCAGACCTATCTACAAAAATGTTCTTTTGAATCATTTGTCAGAAGTAAATAGAATTCTTGACGTCGCCTTTGCCGCGTTTGCTCTTGATGTGAGTGAGGAGTCGAACACTGGATGAAAACTTGAAAATAGTTTTGAAGTCGAAACGAGGACTCGTACAGCCTCTCTTCACACTTCAAGGAAATACGAGTCAGGAATTTCGAGCTGACTGGGAAGTTTTTAACTAAGTTTGGCGGTTACCAGTTTTCCCTTCAAGTCCGTACGATCCTGCCACTTCCTTTCATGTCGATTCTTCAGGCGCTGAAGCTTTCGATGAGTCAGCCAGATTTCAAACGATAACGAGAGTAGTACAAAAATGACCAATCGACCTCGAAAAACTCGTTGATGCCGCGATTAAATATTTTATCAACTTCCAGAAGCTCAGTTTATTAGATTATTTTATTTCTAAACTGAGTAGGAACCTTAAGACACGAATTAGGACTTACGAATCATGGCCATAATAATTCATAATCCCTTATTGGTGACTTCGAAAACCTGAATATAAATCTTGAATCTTTCAACTGGATTACTGATTTATACATGATTCCTTCTTAGTTCTGATGATTGCTTCTCGATTTAGTCCTGATCACTAAGCCCATACATAATCCACATTATTCATAACTAATGACTTCTCAGTCCAGGGTCTTTATTCTTGAAATTTCGAATCAATTTATGAATTATCTATTACATCAAGGCATGGTTTCTTAATATTTATTCTGAGTGTAAATGTAGAATGGTTATTCTAAGTCAGTCATGAATAGAAATGCGTGAAGCCTGGCGAAAATATTTGTAATCTCAGCAGTCAAATTAAGAATTTTCGTGGACCGTAGAGAACAGTAGCTCGCTATCAGCGTGTCAGTTTGTCCGCGTTTTTCGTGCAGCAAGGAAGGACGGACAGACGGAGAAACAGCGAAACACGGGTTTAATTACGGTGGCGGTACTAAAAACTTCAGCCTGGAAAAAGGGGGCCGCGCACAGCACGTTGCCTCCGTGTTCGCGAATTTTCCGAGATTCGGCGGTAAATGAGAAAAATACTCTTTTAAATGTTTATGTCGTTCGCACGCCGTTGCACTCGAGCAGACTTCACCCTGAAGTTTTTATTTCCTTTTATTCTTTCGCGTTCCCTTTCACAGTGTCAATGCTACTAATGGCCTTCGAGAAGCTTTCAATGCTTTTAATTATTTCCACCTTTCCTTACGTTTAACTTCAAAGAGAAGCAGAGCTCTCTTTTCTTTCTTCTCGCCACTACTCCTCACTTTCGCTTGTGCTCCAAATTGTGGCTCTGGAAAAAGTAGTCGGAAAAGGAAGTCGAGCCAACCTTATGGTAATTGGTCGTTGAATAACTGGAATTGATAATTTAATTATTAGGCCTTTTTTCATTTTCTTTGCACCTCAGTTCGCGTGAGCAATAATCACCCAGGTTGAGCTGTATTTTCACTTGTATTCAGCCTTTTATCTTTATGCGAATTTTTCACCAGTAAAGTTTAAAACGGACGAGTGGGTCGGCGCCAATTAGGCCCAGGCAATCGTTAACCCAGCAGAAACTTTAGTGACGTCTAGCCAAATTATAATATTTTTTGAAAGTTAACAACGAGATACTATAAGATGAGAAACACTTTGTTATAAGAAACTGATAGCGTTCATCAAAATATCCTGACCTGATGATTAGAGTTGCATATACCTCTAAAGTGCACTACTCAAGTCCAATAAATCCGAAGTCATTAATCCGGAATTATAGAAGATCATTCATGAGATTCAGAATGCAGGAGAAATGAGTTGGAGTTGTACATTCAAGAAATTTGTTAAAATCCGTAAAAAATGGATTGAAGGAGAATAGCAATTTGAAGAAATACTGTATATTATAATTATAAAATGCTCTTGAATATATTGGATTAAGAGGTGTGGTATCCGGTAGAAGCTAAAGGACGTGTTAATTGCCCAAGAGTGTATTTCTCCACTTAAGCAAGTCGTACGTTTGCCTTAATTAGGGAAAGGATAAGATAACGTCCAAGAAGAAAGAAAAGTGACTGTGGCGGATAAAGGTCGCTATCTGAACTCTGTGACCCCAAAAGTGTGAAATTTATGGCTATCAAGATGTTTGAAACGATTTTGCCACAACCTCTAGGGCATGAAACAAAACATTAGAAGAGAGTGGATCAATAAATTACGGCGTATTGCGTGAACCGTAAAATGTGTGTTTATACCCGTTAAATTTGATGACATTTCCGCTGGAATTACAATTGTTATTATAGAATTCATTGTTTGGGTTTGTCAGACCGGTTAACAAATAACGATTGACATTCGAACGGCATTGGTTCCTCTGCTATTAAATATGACCAGAGTGTCGAAATTATTTCTTTTGATATTATTTAGTTACCTCTGATATATTATCATTTAATTTGATCAAGCAAAGCTTATTCAGAATAATTAAATAATCTACTTAACTAGTAGAAGGTGAATTTAGAGAGATATTTAATCAAGTTTTGGTGAATTCCTGCTTCAATCTTCAAATCTCGTTAGCTTGCGAAAGAAACTAAAAGGTTTTAGAAACATGAAACAGGATCGTCTTTGGCACGTAGGGTGTAGGATACAACGCACAATTAATCTTGAAGCGCGTTCCAGGTCTGACCTCGTAACTCAGGTTTCGGTGTCTCCGCGTGGTAATAGAGAGTGGGAGATGCGCGAGAGGGTTATGGGGATTAAGGACGTCCGGCGTTAGTAGCCCACCTCTGGCAAACGAAGCGAACAGGACTGCTCGTTATTATGTAACGAGAGGCTCGTTATAACGTTGGAGACAAATTCTGCAGCCCAGTAGAACCCCTTCTCCCTTGAACCATCCGATCCCTTTACCGCAACACACCACATCGCATCGCACAGTGCAGAACTGTCACGCACGAGTACTGCCATTTAGATTATTCTCTCCCTCGTAAAGTACGCAATATACCGTGAAAAAGAAAAATTAATTTTAATTTAATCAAGGTTTTATCACTTTTTTAATAAGGATTTATGGAAATTAAGAGCTTTGCTTAGACTGGACAAATCTGTAGTTAGGGTAATTTTTAAATTTTATCACGTTGATAATATTGAGCAATTAAACTTTGGATAAGGGAATCAGAAATCTTTATTTATTATTTAGAAATTGTAATCGGAAATCATTACTCAGAAATAATTACTCAGGAATCAGTAAGAAACTTTTAAAAATCAAGAATCATATCTCAGAAGAGAGAAATGATGATTCAGAATTCAAAAGTGAGGAATAATAATTTAGGAGTCTTAAACAACAAATCATGAGTTAAGAATCAGAATTCTTTAGCTATGTATCAGGATCCTAATGTGGTTCTTCATTAAGGAGTGCACATTAGATTTAAGAGTCAGTGATGTCTAAACAGGACTATTAATTTAAACTCATGAT
The DNA here is from genome assembly GCA_932066315.1 of Andricus coriarius. NCBI lineage: Eukaryota > Metazoa > Arthropoda > Insecta > Hymenoptera > Cynipidae > Andricus > Andricus coriarius. The sequence goes on from CAKNWT010318479.1 coordinate 13,463, forward strand.
TCAAGAGTCCAGTTAGGGCAAAGGATTCAGGAATAATCATCATAGAAGATTTAACGAATTAATAATAATTGATCAGGAGTTGTAAAACTATGATTGAGTAGGTAAACAGAAGACTTAAGAGAAACAATCAGGACTTAGGAAGTATGAAGAAATAATAATTAATAAAGACCTATGAACCATAAATATGTAATGATAAAGGTGGTCTTAAGGATGCCGGCTCAAGAATTAACAATCAGGACATACGAATCATGAAGAAGTAATAATAAATCAGGACTCCCAAATCGGGGCTGGATATTGATTAATGATCATGTGTGAATACTGAAGAATTAATAATGAATCAGGACTTATAGATAAACAATCAGAACGTATGAATCATCAAATATAAAAAATGAACAAGGACTTGATAATAAACAAACACGGTGTATGAATCATGAAGAAGTAATAATGAATCAGAACTTAAGATTAAACAATCAGGACTTATGAATCATAAGAAAGTAATGATGGGTCAGGGCTCACGAACTAAAACTGAACAAATGACTATTCTGTAAATAATACTTCGACACTATTATTACATGATAAGAATGTTCCTGGACACTAATGAGGTAATTCTCAATTGTGTTGCAACTTCAATCGTACCTTATAGATGGCTTTTATACTTTTTTTAGCTACTTTTGATTCGAAAGACTTTGATCGATTGATCGAGCGTGGCTCACCGAGTTGCACCTGAAGCTCTTTTATAAACCCTGCCTCCTGATAGCCGTCAATCGCAGTCTTCTCATTTGTCCTCCATGACTTGTTCCACCTGAACTGCGTAAAATATACGCCCTCGAGAAAAGTTTCGTCCTTTCAAGTTCCGTATTCGTTAATAATCGATTACGAAGACTGACGCTTTTCTCGCGTATGAAGTTTCCTGCGATACCGTAGCTTATTGTTTTAAGAAAGTTGAAATTTATCGCAAACTTTGCGGGCGAGGAGCGGGCTTTTTCTCGGTTGGAAATAAGCCCTCGTTCATCATCGCCGACGCGTTCCCAACGCCTGGAATGGCGCATCGCAGCGCTAAGCCACTGATTAGTCGCTCCGGGTAAACGGAAGGGTAATCTGTTGTTGCTGAATTTTTATTACTTCACTCACTAAGCCTCGGCCTTTGGTAAACAACTGTACTGCTTACTCTACGATTCCGATCGATAAAGCCAAAGTTAGGTGGCAAACACTTTTTCCAATTTTTAAAGCCAGTCTACATAAAGTTTAAGTATAAATGGATTTATCAGAGAAAGTTTGGAATGATGAACCGTCCTGCAAGACTCGTTTAGAATATAAAAATGTGATGAATTGCCTCTCGAAGTGGGAGTCAATTGGCAAGATTTGTTGGCTACTTGCAGAATAAGTTTTTCGAGAAACCTTGGAAACGACATATTCTGGGTCAAAATTGTTGTAACAGGTAGAAACGACAATCAGTTTAACGAAAATGCTTCCTAGAACTAAAATTGCTATTTAAGTGGGAGTATTATTTATAAACCGAAACAAATTATCTGGACGTTAATCCTCTATGCAATTTTTTCTCGAGATTACCTAGTGTTGTTTTATACTCCAGGTTCCCACATTCTCGTCTAAATCATTAAATGGTCTATCACACACCTTCAATTTCAGCAATATCCGCTCCATTGAGCTGTGCTCAACACAAACTCTGTTTCATTATGGCTTGCACTTGGTTTGGGACAAGTTTCTTTTTGTATGGCTGAACAGTGGCTCGCCCAGAGCCTCTATTTTCCACATAATCACGCGAACCCGGACCAGTTTAATGGAGTTCGGCGAGACGCAAATTCGAGGACACCCTTCCGCGTTCGATCGTCGGATAACACGGTCTTCTACTGGTTGTTGCAGGAGAGAACCGGCGTACCGAGATCAATTTGAGCATCGTGTATGTGACAGTGTTGCTAGCGAGCCAATTCACGCGGCGTATAGTAATTAAACTGTGGTTTAGCGTGACCGGAGCACCTGCCGTTACCAAATTGCAAGTTATGTCAAGCGTCACTCGATGGTCGTGCCAAACCTGTGTACATACAATCAGACCGAAAACAAAGTTTCAAGTCGGCGTCGCAACTCCCCAGATCTGTGTTACCCATTTGACCCATACCATCATCGCCTTACTTTCTCTGAAACCCTGGCTTCACGATGATTTACGGAGAGTCCGTTTTGCCTTCCCTGGAACTATTCCGCCCGCACAAGCCCCAATATCGCCGATAGAATTTTCGAAACCTGCCTCCAACAATGGCTTAACACGGCTCGTCGAGGAGCGAGGATTTGCGGCTCGAGCGCCAATTGATTTACACACAATTGCACACCTTAAGTCGTTTCTTCCCTTGCCTCTTTTGCAACCTTTCATTGCTATCGATTCACAAATTAGAATAAATTTTAACGGAATTGTTTGAATGCGTGTAATATAAGTGTAAATTTGAAACAGGGCCTTTCAGGCCACACATACTGTTATGTTAACTTAAGGCTTAGGAATATAGGGTGGGCGCAAAACGTAATTTTTAAAATTCCCTGCCTTTTCCTTGATTTTTCCCTGACTATTAATATGTAAAGTGCAACATTCTAATCATGTATGTATATCTTTGTCGCAGTCCTGATTATTTTTGACAGTTACGTAAAGTGCTGCTTACAGGAATTCCCTGGCCTTTGAAACTTTTTTAAAAATCCCTGACGATCCTTGACGTTCCCTGGCGAATAAAATTCCCTGACTTTCTACTGATTTTGATGTTTTTCCTGACCAGCGACCAACTTGGAATTTATCCGAGGAAACCTAATTGGTGATAACGAGAGAACACAGACATCCATGTGATTACATCAGAATATTTTCAGTATTTAAAATTAGTGATAACATGATATGATGACGTTTCAGTGAAACAAGTGAAAATAGAGGTCTGGACGGTTGATGGTACATTTTCATAGGTTCATAGCGACATTCCGCACTCGGTAGAGGACTGCAAGGAAGCTGAGGTTTCCTATACAGATACCATTCTCGACAAAGTTGGTTTGAGAGATTTGCCAGTCCTCGAGGTTATATTCAAGAGGTTGGGGTCATGTTAGCGTTCAGGAGTTACAAACCTCCGAAGCGTTTTCGAACGGCAAATTAACCAGTTGGATAAGCACGCATCGTGGAGAATCCTTATATCGATCAGGTATTCAAGTGGATTGAAGAGTAAACTGTTTCAAACTCTAACTATGATGTGCTCTCAGTTCCATAATTAGTGCTTCTGAAGATGAAAGTCGTATCAAGTTCATCAAATTCAAAATCAAGTAGATCAGTTTCGTAATATGTTCATCAATAAATAGTACATCACAATAAAAATATCAGGTACGTCAATTTTTTAATGAGTACAGAAGTAGCTTTAATTTCGAATTCACATATCAAGTACACATAACTCGAAACAAAACTTAATCCTCTTAAATTCTCTCTTGAAAGATTAATTTGAAACAATTCGACTGAAAGTGTGTCAGGAGAAGATAAACGAACGGTTTAGAGCAGAATAAATCGATATTGTTTTCGTTTAGGAAGGAGGAGGACCTGTGAAAAATTAACCATTTCACAATGGTGAAGAGAAAGCGTCCAGTCTTTGTGTGACGCTTCCATGACAGAGGACAATGGAAGAAAGGAATATTAATCGGGGCAGTAGAGTTTGCTACATTTATCTTATGCGCGTCGCAGAACGAGTGTACTTGGCAGGTGGAAGGTTGTTGCGACAATTTCTATGAAAAATAATGCCCGCGACGGGAGCTTATACCCTCCTTCAGAGTAGTTCATTTTGCAGGCTGTCTGCTTTCGGAAATTCATCTCCAAGTAGAAGCTCTCCCTTAGGCCTGGCAAAGGGAGAAGAAACACCCTCGTCGTTGCCGCGAAACCTGCCCCTAACGCAACCCCTCGTTCCACCAGTGCCACAAGAAGCAGCAATAAACGTCAGAGCTCCTTGGTAATTAAAACTAAAGATCCAAGGCGCGGTTGGCGAAAGCGAAAAACAACAGCCGGCGCGTCAGCGAAAAAAAGGTGAAACAAAGACAGAAGGTGAAAAACGAGCTGAGTGAATTGAATAAATTCATTTCAATGCGGGAATTTGTTTCTCATTTTTCATTGAGGTAACACTTTTGATAATAATAAATGTTTTGTATCACGGAATTAAATCTCAGCTTAATTATATTCTGCTAGCGTAGCTCATTAAGTATCGGAACCTCCGGGTCATTTAAATTTTTTAATACAAACCTTTGAAAATGTAATGTGAAGTATTCAGAAAAGAATCTCTTAATTAACGAGTCTAATGTGGAGCAAGTCTATATTTCAACTTTTTAAAATTAGACAATATCCAAATGAAAAAAATTTAAGACTGTGCATTTCAAAAATATAAGCCATAAAAATTGAACACTTTATACTTCATCGAGGTCTTGAGGCAGTAAGATAATACGAATTAAACATTGTCAAACAGAATTTATTTAAAATTCAGAAAATATTCAACAATTTTACATTTAAGACAATCAAACTTTAATAGATTGAAAAAAAAACAATGAAAATTGTTTCAATAGAAGGTTTTCAATAAAAAAAATACAAGATGGAGCGATTGAAAATATGTCACTTATAAAATATAGATTTGCAATCTATAATTATACAACAGTGCACATTTCCCATTTAATTATTTAATACTTAGGGCTTGAAATTGTAAAATTGTAAAATTATAAACTATTTAAACTTATATGCAGATGGTTCCTTATTCTTCAATAAAGAATTGTACAAATTAAAGCACTAAAATTGGGTAATTGGATAAGGCTGAAAAATTCGAACATACTGTAAATAATATAAGTAACTTAAACAAATTACAAAGTTACTTTACTAAAGTCAATCATTGAAAATATTACCCTAGTTTATCTAGAAGTTACACAATATTGCCTTTATATTGTTTCAATATCCTCAAATATGTATACTGTCGACTATAATTGTATTTTTCCCAACACAATAGAATTTCCTAAAGTTTAAAATTTTTTTATTTTGTTTACAGAATTTTATAATTTTTTT
>CAKNWT010318504.1:0-12729 GCA_932066315.1 Andricus coriarius
CTGAAGCTATAGGGCACCACAACTACGATATATTACGCGATACGTTATTAAACTCAATTGAGATAGTCTGTCACTTTGAGGTAAGGAATATAATCAAGAACCTAAAAAATGGTAAGGCTGTTGGTGTAAACAGTATTATTTCACCAATATACGAGGGAAAAGGAGATGAAAGCAACTGCAATAATTATAGTGGTATCAACTCTGTATTTATGACAGGAGGATCATGTACGGATCAAATATTTAGCTTAAGACAGATCACAGAAAACAATTTGAGAGTAACGAAAACAGTTTTCTGTGCATTTGTTGACCTAGGAAAAGCATTTGACAGGGCGAATTGATGTAAAATTTGGAAATTGTTGAAAGAAAACAAAGTCAGTTGATGGCTCCCACAAGCAATAAAAACAATATACGCTGGTAGCAAATTGAGTGTAAGGGTTAAAGAAAAACTGAATGATTGGTTCGATATCATGCATAGAAACACAACAGGTTCCATGAAACAATGCATGGACGTGAAGGAAGGTAGAAAGGTATGCCAGGACAGAACATTGAATTTTTTCCACTTCAGATTGGTTCCTTGCCAGCTTGAAACCCAGCAGAAAACATAGTACGAGTTCTATCAACGAAATCATGCACGGCGCCCAACACGGGAGCCAGCAGTGACGTAATTTTCCTGCAAGGCAGCCTGCCCAGTAGCCATCACAGCTCCAAGCAAGCAATTCAGCAAGAAGAAAAGCACCCTGAGCGGCGGGCTTCACACATTCTCCTCAAGTTTCTTGTAATATAAGAAAAAAAGGTCGAAAGCAAGTTTTCAGATCGAGTTCAGAAACAATTTTGCTATTAAATTTTATTGTACCTTGTATCTTTTTGTCCAAGAATTTAATTTGTTTATTTGAAATAACATTTTTCACGATTAAAACAAAAAATACGCGTCTTACCAAATCTACGCATCTTACCAAAAAAGGATGAATTACAAATTTGTGTCGTTTGTCCAAAGATTTGATTTCATTATTTTTCATGTCGTTTTTTACGAATGCAGCATAAAGTAAGCGTCAAATCAAAAAGTGATTAATAATAAATTAGCAGGTCTTTTTTTGGGTGTATAACTTTCTTCTCTGCATCTTTTTTCGTATTTTGCTATAACTTTGATAATTTACTTTCTATCGAAAAAAGTCGTAGAGATAAATTGTTTCAGCTTGTGGGCAATAAAAATAGCAGTACATAGAATTTTGAATTCTTAAAAAACAATGTTCTAATTAAAATATTTTGTTCAGTAAATAATTAAAAGATATAATACTTATACTTATAATACTAATATAATACTGAATACTTATCGACACATATGTTGTCAGAGATTCGAAAAAACTAGAATTTTCCACACAATTGATGAAATGAAATTTCAAAAAAGAAGTTACACTCACGAGCGTGCATTCGAATGTTTAATCTAAAAGATTAGTTTACTACCAAAAAAGGGAAATTTATTTCTAGAAATGACTTATTTCCAACCAAACGCGTGGAACTTCAATTAATAAATGTAATTTTTGATAAAGTATTTCAACTTTAACCTTCAAAAAGTCGATGTTTTTCCAGTAAGTCGAAAAAGTCGTACGGTCCTAGCCCGAAACCATTTCCCAAAGATTTTTTTTTTTTTCAATATGTTTACATACTGCGAGCAGCTTTCCTTGTACGCATCTCTTTAAATCTTGTGAGTTCAAGTAGGTCATTGTCCTTTACTCACAATTATTACGTGTATAATTGTTTATAATTCATCGTAAAAACATTAACAACTGTATGATTTTATTTATTTTTTTTTGTTAAAATAATTAATTTGATTTGGAGAGTATAAAATAATGCACACGTATTTCAAAGTTTACGTATTTTACCATGTTATTGTTTGTTCTTCATTTCATATTGACTTTTCTCTGTAGTCTTAAATGAATCCAGGAACTTTACTTTTTAACCATTCTTTTTTTGTTACATACATAGTTTATAACCAATTAAAACCAATACCTTTGACATAAAAATTTAATAATTATATCTCCGAAGGACAATCTTGAAACTAATAACGTAATCTCACAGATATGTCAGATAACGACTACCTACGTATGTATTTGCACTTTGTTGATGCAATACAATATTCTTTAGTTACATTTGTTAACACACTTATTCACTGAAGCAATAATCAGTTTTTCCTCTACATTACGAAAATGAGGATGGTCTATACTTTCGTTTTTACTCTGGCGGTCATCTTTAATTCTGTTGGTGAATATACTAATATAATATATCTATCATTTTTCAATATGTATAAGTCTCGATCTCTAAGAATATGTATCCAATGAGTCACTTTTTGTAAGGTCAATATAATATAGAGACAATAAGTATTTTCCACTTAATACTATACAATGAGACGTTTTGGCCAAGATTAGAGCCCTCATCAGTCAAATTTATTAAAGTTTCTCAAAAATGTTATAAATAATATAAAAAATTATAAAGTATAAATAAGCGGAAAATCAGAGAAGAAACAATGTGTTTATATAAATAATGAAGAAAAAACATACCTAAGAAGAAAAATGACAAAAAATGGTCATTATTGTGTAAGACAGAGTCAAAAATTTTAGTTAAAATTAAACAAATAAATACGAAGGACGGAAACACAACAAGCCAGAACAGATGGCAAAGTCTGACTGTGTATATATGAAAACGAAGACTGGAAAACCAATTAGAAGGGAAATATGACTACTAAAGGTAAAGTAGAGTGCTAAGTTGTTATAACTTGGTAAGCGGTTTATATTCAAGTGGAAAAAAATTTTCTTCAAATCTGATGTTGACATTATTATCTATTTTGTTAAGGAAAAAGTTTTCAATAATTTTTGTGCGAGCAATACTATATTCAACTGAGAGAATTTTAAGATGATCAAAATCAAAATTGTGGCCAAGTTCTAAAAAATGTTCTGAGAGAGCAGTGAGATTAGAAGTGCCCGGATTTCTAATAGAGTTTTTGTGTTCGCGTGTGCGAGTTTCAATGCATCTCCCTGTTTCTCCAATGTATGAAGAATCACAATCCAATCTTGGTTTGAACGTCTCATTGTATAGTATTAAGTGGAAAATACTTATTGTCTCTTTATTCTATTGACCTTACAAGAAGTGACTCATTGGATACATCTATCATTTTTATTATATTTTATATAATACATACATGCATTCGGCCATTTCTCAAGCATGTGGTCTGAACATAAGGTCCCCCTTTCCAGCTGATATTCATATAACGGCCAATTGTATACTTATGTCGTCAAAAACTATGACGTCATAGTAGTGTGCCGCTGAGCGGGGAATCCCGAGGAACGAGACAAGACGAGACGAGACATGCTTGCTGTCTCGGTATTCCACGTCTCGTTTTGCCTCGTCTCATGGCGTATTTTCTCGTTCCTCGCTTCGTTTTTTCCGAGGAATGCGACATAATTATGTTCGCTAGCAGAGCGGACAGCTCGCGGAAGCGTTCTTTTGCCACTCTGACGCGCTAATGCTAATTAGCGTTCTTCAATGAATAGTTAAAGTCGAAATCGGACTACATGCTACACTTTTTTGTCCATTCCTGATTAATTTGATATCAAACACATTTGTGTTACCATTTTTTCGAAGATTTAACTTCACTCTATTTACATTTTCCTTTGTTCTTATTAAAAATGTATTTTGCCAATTATAACAACAGAATATATGAAACAGAGATGTAAAAAGATATGTAGATTTTCAATGCATTTGGAGTTTAAAGAATTTAACACATTAAAATATTTAAAATGTTTGTGAAATCCTTGAAATATTTGAAAATATTTGTGAATTCCTCGAACTCTTTTAAAATATGCAAAATCTATGTGAAATCTTTTGGAATCTTTTAAAATTTTAGCAAAAGCTTTGAAATCTTTGTGAAATTTGTTGAAATCTTTCTAAAAAAGTTGAAGAATTCTTCTTTTGTAATAATAATATTTGTAATAATTGTAATAATTCTTGTAATAATTCTTCTTCTTCTTGAAATACTTGTGAAATCTTTCTCAAATCTTTGGTTATAATTTGAATATTACAACATTTGAAATGTTTGTGAAATATTTAAATATTTGGAAATCTCGGTGAATAGCAGAAAGCATTTTACTGCATACAAAATCTATGTGAAAATTTAAAATTTCTGTGAAATATTTAGGAATTTTTTACAATTTTTGAATATATATTAATATCTTACGTTTGGGCGAAGTTGAAATAAAGGAAAATATTGTTTTAATTGCAGATTTGGAAAAGTCATGAATGTTATTTTTGTTTTTTCATCTGCATAATATAACTAATTCTCATAAATTCTTTAGATCACGTTTTGAATTTCTGTAGGAAACATTAATTTTTGCATAAGCACCTGAAAATTAAAAAAAAGTCTGGAAGCTCTGCACATAATTTTTTTCAGCATAGAAAAGCTTTCGCATATTTAAAATGTACTTCCGAAAAATTTGAGAATATCAGATCATTAATCAAAATATGAACATGAATACAGCATATCAACGGCTGCGAGAAGTGGTTGGACAATTATTTCTACCCTTAAATTTTGGAGTTTTTCGCAAATGTTGTTTACCAAAAATGCAGTCGGGGTAGGTTGGGACAGATTACCGCAGGGCAAGCTAGGACAATTAAACGATTTAACGTATTTAGAGTAGTGCTCGGCATAGCTCGCGGCTTTATTTTATTGCGTAACATTTGCTCAAACTTGGAATTTCACCTGTCTACATCGGAAATCTAGATAGATGAAATCTGAGAATGATATAAAGTGACTCGATAAGCTTTCTTCGTACTCGAACACAACTGGAAAAAAAAATAAGTCAAATGTCTTTAAAAGTGATTGTTCCAACTTTCTTCCGTTTTAAAAACAACTACAGATTTTCTGAATTGACATTGTGTTATCTGTCACAACCTGCCCCGTATACGGGGCAGGTTGGGACATAGGACATGACCTCAGTTATACACTCGCCAACATTTATATAATGAATATAATGCGCCGAAAAAATTCACATCGATAGCCAAGGATATGCACTTCAACAGCAAGTATAGAACGATTCTGAAAAAGTTACTAGAAAGACGCGAAAAATTCCGAAGTCTCCCCTATGTAATCATACTTCGACTTTAACTATGAGTATGAGAAGGGATGAAGAAGAATGTGACGAGACAAATCGAAGAATGGGCCGGGGAAAACGAGACTGACCCAGGAATGAAGGAGGCGAAAGCGAACCAGACTCGGTATTCCTCGTATCGGACGACGAATACGATTGAATTTGCAATCAAGGGAGAAAAATTTTTAATGAAATAATTCATTTTTCCCATAAAATAACTGCATTTTTAAGAAAAGAAGAAGTTATTTGCAAGTGAGATTTTGTTTTTAAATACAGTTCATTGTCATCGCAATAGTTTCTAAACCAAAATAATATCAAGCTCTTTTTGAAGTTTGTTCAAAAAGGAACATTAATCCTCTATTTCTTTTCGCAGAGTTGAGTTTGCAGTCAAGCAGAGATTGCCTTGACACTCCCAGCCCGGTTCACTATCGCTCTTCTCCTTCTCCTCGTATACTTGAGGCTCCTGAAGAGCAGCCGCTTCGTGCCAAAGACAGGTCGCCTCCTGGTAGGCCTCCTTCTTCTAAAGTACTTGGATACGCACTTGAACAACTTGGATACATTCGGCTTATTTCGCGCACAAATCAGAATCTACGATTTGAATTTCGAAAATACGTTTTCCCTGATGGTTATCCAATTAGGTTGCGAATAGGAGGAAAACGCTATAGTCCCGTGTCAGCCCAAGAATATATTGTATTATCAACATCAAATGGCGACATTTTTGCAATATTAGAGTATAGCGGGTTTCTTCGTTCAATTTGTACGACAAATACTGCTAAATCAAGAATTAAATTAAACATGATAAGCGGCGCAGTTGATATTTTGACCCCAGATGAAATCCGAGATTGTCCAGTAGGCATCTACCACCCAATCTTCCCCCAAAGTTTTATTAAAGCTTCAGCAAATTACGATTCACTACGGCGCGAATGGAATCCTAATAGCGGACGTAACCCTGGTTCTTCTTCTTCTGACAGACAACATTTACTTGAATGGACTTCACCTCAAGAGCCTCCTCTTCATGCCGAAATCAGGTCGCCTCATGGGTGGCCGCCTTCAGCTAAAGTACTTGGATATACACTTGGAGAACTTGGATACATTCGGCTTATTTCCCGCAAAAATCATAACCTACGATTCGAATTTCGAAGATACGTTTTTCCTGCTGGTAAACCCATCAGAGTGCGAACAGAAGAAAAATACTATATTCCCGTCTCAGACCAAGAACACATTGTAGTATCAGCATCCAATGGTGACATTTTTGCAATATTAGAGCATAGCGGGTTTCTTCGTGGAATATATTCGACAAATAAGTCTCATGCGAGAATGAAAATAAATATGATAAGCGGCCAAGTTGATAATTTGACCCCAGATGAACTGCGATATTTTCTCGTAGGCGAACGTCGCCCAATCTTTCCTTGCAATTTTATTAAAGTTGAAGCAAACGACGATACACTACAGTTTGAATGGAATTCTAATAGCGAACGTAACCCCGGCTCCTTTTCTTCTGACAGAAAACATTCGCCGGAACGGACTTCACCTCAGGAGCCTCCTCTTCGTGCCAGATCCAGGTCCTCTCCAGGAAGGTCTCTTTCTGTTCAAGTACTTGGATGTGCAATAGAACAACTTGGCTATGTTCGACTTATTTCTTGCGCAAACCAGAACCAGCGATTTGAATTTCGAAGATACGTTTTTCCTACCTATAAACCCATTCGAATGCGAATAGATCACACGAACTATGTGTTCGGGCCAAACCAAGAATATGTTGTATTATCAACATCCAGTGCTGACGTTTTTGCAATATTGGATTATAGTGGCACTCTTCATGGAATATATCAAATAGATGAAAATAATTCGCGTATAAAAATAAATATAATAAGCGGCGCAGTTGATAATTTGACTGCAGATGAAATAAGGTGTTGTCCTGTAGGCAAAAATCACCCAATCTTCCCAAACAGTTTTATTAAAGATTTTGCTAATTGCGATTCACTAGAGTCAGAATGGAATCCCAATAGCAACCACTATCCTGGTTCTTCTTCTCGTGCCAGAAAAAATGCACCTGTCCAGACTTCTCGTCAGTAGCTTCCTCTTTATGCCAGGTCCACTTCTTCTCCGGGCAGGACTCCTTCTCATGAAGTACTAGGATGTGAACTTGGATATATTCGGCTTTTCCCCCAGCAAAATCAGAATCGGCAATTCGAGTTTTGAAGACACTATTTTCTTGCCAATAACGAAGTTCGATTGCTTGTAGGAAATGGTAAATTTTTATAACGCCAAACCAAGAATATATTGTTTTATATACACCCAATGGTGACGTTCTTGCAATACTGAAGTATCTTTGGATTTTTCCTGAAATATATAAGACAGATAGAAATTATTTGAGAATGAAAATAACTATGATAAACGGTGATGTTAAGAATATGACATCAGATAAAATGAATGAGTGTCATGTAAGGCAGACATTACCCAATCTTTCCACGCTTTTTTATGAAAGTCGTCGCAAATTGCGATTTAATGGAGACTGTATATAATTAATTCAATGAAAAAATTGTAAAACAAAACATAATAATCCTTGTAGCCTGAAGTTGGATCAAAATTAAATTAAAATATTAAAACATCATTGTACTTTTTTATTCGAATTTTCAATTAAATTGCTATTTTCGTAAATTTTATGTCAGTGAAAATAACCAAATTTTACGTAAGGGTTTATGATTGTTAATACTAGGAACCTGTGAAAGAGCTCTAATTACTCTAATTTCCCGGCGGTTGAAGCTGTCAAATTAATTTTAGTAATTTGTTCCATTTTACAGGATAGTGATAGCCATCTTATTAGTTCAAGATGTTTTCTTTTTCGGCTTCCCTGTTACCGTTTAATCTAAAAGATTAAAAGTGTTTTCTTTTGAATAACTGACGCACTGACTCTAGTTTCGATTTTAATTTATTAAAATTTAAGAAAATGCAATAGAAAACAGATAGGAAAATTCCAAAGGATTCAAGAAAACGCAAGCGATTTCATATTGAGAAAGGATGTAACTTGTCAGGTTCACACCTTTCCTTGAATCGTGGTACTTGGTTGACAACTGCACTGGGACTCATTCGCCGTTTCTATTCCTGTCAAAATAGATCGTTTCTTTACGTAGGGAGCACGTCGGGTGATAAGAAAATGCACTCGTGCCGCGAAAGAATCGTTGGGTGCAGTATGGTAAATAGGTATAAGCGTCGAACGGTGTCTGTATGAGTACTCTTTTTGCAATCATTCGTATTGTCGTCTTTTCTCTTTCCTTCTCTCTGGTTCTCACGTCTTGCCAGTACAGGGCGTAAAAGAGGACCGATAAGTAACAATATTTGTCATAAAAAAATATGATATACAATATTATTATATTATTATTACATATTAATTTTTATAGTAATATCTTGACGATAAAATCACATGCTTTCTTCGACAAGGTCGAGCAAATCTTAGTAATACAAATTTTCATTTGATATACTTTATTAATTCTATAAAGGAAAATAATTTTCCTTTGCCCATAGATGTCCACCTTATTTTTTATAAATTATTGCCCTCCTCGTCTATCCGCGTGACAAAATTGTTTATCAGGATTTCAGAGCCGTTTCAACAGTTAAGGTGGAATATTAAAAATTTAAAACGATTATTCATAGTGCAAAGATTTCAAGAGATTTCAAAGTGTCTAATTAAATTTTTGAGGCTTTCATCACATTTTGAAGAATTTAATTATATTTCAAGGGGGTCCAAAGAATTTAACAATACTTTATCGGATGCTATGGAAAATGTAAATCAGATGAAATTACAACTTTCATGTGATGCTACTGAATTCTCTTTTGTTAAAGCTTGTTCGTCTCTAACGAACAGATTCTCATCACGTATCTCGTGCTTCGAACTCGAGTTTGTTCAAAACACGAACTTTTCCACATTATGTATCGTTTTTCCATAAATTTCATTTGTATATTTTCAATGTTTATTTATACGATTCGAACCAAAAATACGCTTGTGTCGTTTTTCCAAAGAGTTAATTTTTGTATTTTGAAAATATTTTTTGACTGTTCCAAATGTGTAGATCTTTTCTAGATGCACAATTTTGATCTGTTGATATTTTTTCGTACCTTGCGTCTATTTTCCAGAAATTTGACTTTTTATTGTTAATGCAGTTACACTATCGGCACACTTTTTTGAAGCCCAAAGGAAAACGCTTAATTGCTTAACACTAGAAGCATCGGGAGGGGTCAATTGACCCCTTTCGATTTTTAAAGTGATAAATCCCCGCAGCGGTTACTTGCAGCGAGATGGCGTTTTGTGACTTTTAATTATTTATAAATAGGAGTATTTGACAATTTTTTCGGAAATATTGGATGCGCACTTCAAAAAAAAATTGAATTTTTATAGTCGGTTACCGGAAGGGGTCAATTGACCCCTATAGCGATTTGGCTGGTATTTCATTACTTTTTTCCACTTCTTCGCAGCATGTCTGATTTATATCGCTTCTATAACGTCTGTGTGATATTTCTGATCCTCAATACTATCACTGCTGTTCTATTTAACAGGAAATAGATGATATACTGCCTGCTGGAGTTTGCATTTATGGTCGGTTCTTCGTTTACTCTGCTTAAAAACATTTTCGGACTATCAGTTCTACTACCAGTGTATAACTTTCTACGTTTATAGTAAAGCGCTAGAAATAACCGCATTTCGACTGTCCCGAAGAATAAGTCACTAACCAATTTTTTCGAAAACAGATCGTATCAACTGTATTATGCTTCGCTAGCGTGTCGTATCTCCATTTATATTAAAAATACATAGAGATACGACACTCTAGCGTAGTAAAATATAGTTGATACACTCTGTGTACGGAAAACTTTGTTAGTGACTTATTTTTCGGGACAGACGATTTGCAGTAAGTTGAAATTCACGGCGTATACTCGGATCGGGGAGCACAGCGGCACCAAACGCTTTAGCTTGCTGATGCAGTAGCAGCAGAAGCGAAGTCGGTAGGACTACGCTGGGGTACGCATTTTCACTCCTTTGTTGTACTTTTTCAGAACTCAACACTCTTCTTGACTTATATTGACGATGTAGTATGAATATAGCATACTTCTATCATTAAATTGTGACGGTGGAAACTGTTTAAAATCATTATTTGACACCCAACGCAGGTAGGGGTCAATTGACCCCTCGTGGTAACCAAAGGTGGCAGAGAATCCCGGTACTTCTAGTGTTAAGAAACAGTTTTGGTTCAACTTATTGAAAATGCTACCGAAAAATCGTAAGTTCCATTTCTAGTCAAACAGTGTTTGTTTTATCCATAGATAACAATATTTAAAGTAATTTATATAAAATCAATACCTTCTCATCAGGATGAGAATGCAAAAATTAAAAAAAAAATTATTTTGTAATGTCATTTTTCACAATTAAAACAAAAACTAGGCGTCCTATAAAAAAATAATCCACAACAAATTTGTAGATCTTTTTTAGTGGATAATTTTCGTTTAACCATCTTTTTTCGCATCTTGCATAGTTTGACAGCAAAATGGAATTTTTGACTATGTTTTGTGGGTTCAAAATTTTAATTTTCAATTTTTCAACAAAATTCAAAAAGTTGGTTTGATAATCTTATAGGGTATTAAAAAAGTAACGTTTATCTTCTTATGACTTTTTTTATATCGCACGTTATTTGGCTTAAAATGTTCATTTTCGTTTGTTTTTTGTATTTTCAAAATGCTCTAACTTTTTTCACTTTTATCAAAAGTAGCTGGCTAATGCACTTGTCCTTTTCTTGTAGGGCTTAAAAGAATGGGCTGAAGCTCAATACAATCTGATCACTTTTTCGAAGGTTATCGTGCCTACAGACAGACAGACCACAGACAGAAACTTGGTAAGAATAGTTTTTTCTATCTCAGAGTGTCTCAAAACATGGAATTTTGATGAAAACTGACTAAGCCAAATTTTACAGAAAACCAATGCCTTCTCATTAAAATGAGAATATAAAATAATTTGTTGGTAATCGTGCTTCGCGCTCGATTCTATATTTCTCTCGCGCTCGATAATGCATTTACCTCGCGCTACACGCTCGGTCCTTGTATATCACTCGATTTGAAAAAATGTGTGTACATTGAAGAGTTACTAAATTATTGGAAATTCCCAAAAATATAGAAATTTGGAAAAAATTAAATTTCAAACATTTACCAGACTTACAAAAGGTCTGAATAAAAATATCGCTACATTCTTTAGTATTACTACATTTTGAAAAACCTTGACTGTATGTACCTCTTCTGAAAGCATTGAATTCCTCAAATTCATCACTGTCGAAACTCGTTTCAACTTTACTTGCCCGGGGGTATCAATCCGAATCCAGACGGCGCTTGATAAGGCCAATTTCGTGGTATTTTCTCCAGATCTTGTCGTCCGTACAGAATTTTTTTACTTTTTTTTTTCAAGCAGTCCGAAATCCCAGTCACACTTCAGGAAACTATGTCCCGCCGCCACGAATTTATGTTACACAGATTTGAAAAGTCCAATATGTACCACGTACATGAATTTTTGGCACTTTTAGACATTGCTGATTGAATTGAAGATGCAAGTGGCAATTCCGGTTGACCCTCGACCTTCCTCGGCCTCATTCCACAAACACATAAAACCTTGGTTACTGGGATACACGTGAATCCCAAAAATATAGTGAGATAACTGGCGCAAATAAAACATATCACTGTGTGTTAGAGTTGGCAGTGGTATTACCTACTGAAGGTCAACGATCCAGCATGTGGTGTTCTGGATTGTCAGTGTAACCAGGCTGTGGACACTCAATGCTTTAAAAGCGTAGACGTATACTGACGGTGGCGCCATCAAACGAGCCCGCAGGTTTTCAAGATAAGATAATAGATGCTCGAGGTTATATCCAGATGATTTGTAGATAACCTAATTAGAAAACTTAATAGATTGAAAAAAGCAATAGATAAACAAATAGAAATACATAAATAATAACTGGAATAATTATTTATGTATTTCTGTTTGGTTTTCTATTGGGGTTTTCCATAAAAACGTGTTTTATGGAAAAACCAAAGATGATGGAAGTATGTTTGAAACGTGGTTTGAAAGCAGTTTTTATTTGAAACTTGTAATAATATTTTTACGAAGTGTTCGAGGGCCGGTGCGTACATTGTAAGAGAACATACACGTTATTCGCTGGCTATAACGTTCGTTAATTTTCTATATTTCGACTGTCTCGAAGAATAAGTCGCTAACAAAGGTTTCCGTATACCCGTATACAGAGTGTATCAACTATATTTTACTTCGCCAGAGTGTCGTATCTCTATGCATTTTTAAATGGAGATACGACACGCTAGAGAAGCATAATACAGTTGATACGCTCTGTTCTCGGAAAAATTGGTTAGAGACTCACTCCTCGGGACAGACGATTTAATAATGTACGTACCGGCTGCGTTTGGTAAACAACGAACAGACGACGAAGGAGTAAGAGAGATAGATTAAACATGAAATAAGAGAGATAGATTGAACATGGACCCCTCAACGACGTGCAGCGGGGAAAGACCTACAGAGCCATCTAACGAGCCCGCAAAACAGGACCAG
>CAKNWT010318519.1:6183-26025 GCA_932066315.1 Andricus coriarius
TTTCATAGAATCGAAGAATCTTTCTTTAAGAAACTCAGGGTGAAAGTTAGAAAACTGTTTATTTTAAGGGTGTTATTTTTAATATTTGTATAATAAGTTTTCTAAGACATTTTCCATTTACCGTATTTGCTTCTGTATGACTTAAAGTTGCTTCATTTATAACATTTGAAATTTTTTAATTAAAATCACTGCTAATATACTATTTCTTTACAACTACCGATAATTTAATTTTTAATCGTTATGGTGGCGAAATATTTCATTGCTTTCGCAAAAACATATCTTGAATTATCTACTTCAATAAAAGGATGCAATTTAATTTAATTAAATAAATAAATTTATTTATAACTTTGCGCTAAAAAGAGTTATTGTAAACTGGACTATGGCGGTGTTTTTGAAAAAAAATAGACACGAGTACCATTTTTGCATTCATTATGACTATTCGTGTTTAGTAAGTAGAACTACCTAAGAATGGTCAATTACCAGTAGTTACAGTAAACGTTTTTCCTAGTTGAACCAACTGATTTACATTTGTATATAGTTTAACTAACTAAAAAAGGCCGTTCTATTTACTACTTTTAATAGTTTGTTTAATTGTGTTCAGGTGTTTCAACTATATTTGGCTTATAGGATCCTTCAGCAATCAGGGAAAAGTAGTTACAGTTGCCAGCAAAAATTTTCCAGTGTAATTCTTTAACACCGCGGAGTTGATCATTTGAATTTTGAGTGTAAAAAATATACTAAAATTTTAATACAGTGTGATTATGTTTGTTGCAACTCATTTGTTACGTGCTCAAAATAACAATTTTCTTTCTAAAAAAGTACCTCCTCAATCCCTACCGCGGCGCCACATTCGCCTCAGCGCAGGCAGAAGCCTCATCAGTGATGACGGTTGTATGCCATGTAGTGTCTGTCACTTGCTATGGATTATGATTATATTTAGTTTTTATAAAGAAATATTTATATTCATCGACCGTAACTTTGGAACGGTAATTCATGCTTTTAAAAACATTTTATAATGGTATATATTATAATAATACGATAATTTTGAACATCCAAAGTATTTATATTTATATGAAAGTATAATAACTTCTGAAGAAGGAAAAACTGGCTGGCAAATTGGACAAAATTCGTGAAATAAAAAATTACTGTCAATGACTAAATATTACTTGAAAGACTAAATATAATCATAATTTAAACTTGTAACCACAAATGACAGACACTGCCAAACATTAAGCGATCATCACTGATGATGCTTTTGCCTGTATTGAGGCGAATATGGCACCTAGGTAGGGAGTGAGGAAGTCAAAAACTTTGTCGCGTGAAATGCATAGAGGCTTGTGGACACTGCTTCAACTGCGAAACCATAACATAAACATAGCTGCATTCTCAGTCTCCGATGTCTCGTTTTTGGTGAAACTCAAAAGAACACCGAATCAGCGTACTTTTGAGGATCGATGTTTTTCTGTGAAAGATTTATAAATTTCAGAAAATGTTATAAGATTTCAGAAGATGTCATTGGTTCTTACAAAGTTGAACATTTTTTAACGTTTTTAAAGTATTTCGAAATATTTCTAATTGCATTAAGTCACTTTAATTAATTTTAACTGATTAAAAAAATGTCAATGGACTTCAAGGGATTTTTATCCATTTCAAGAGATTACTTAGAATCATATGGAATTTCAAGGGATTTAAAAAGATTTCAAACGGATTTTAAATATGTCAGGACATATCACAAAACTTGTTAAGGTTTTAACGGATTTCAAATAATTTTTAGATGAAATAGTAATTATAAAAGATGTTAGAAATCTTCGAAATATTTCAAAATATTTCAAGAGATTCCACAGCACATCCAAAAGGATTTCCCCAAAAGAAATTCGGGATTTTTGTTCCAGTCCATGGGGCGTTCAGTATCTTAGTATCTTAAGGTAGTATCTTAAGAGGTGACTTTTGGCGAAGACGGGGGTGCATTTATTTACGGAGACCTCAGTGAAGCATTTACGATTCTTCTCGAAATTACATTTTTTTTAAGTTTTTACCGATTTGGGGATATGAAATAAGGGCCGACAGCCACTTCTAAAATATTTTGTTTAACTTTAAAGAATTGAGAAATTTTTTTTCGTATGTAGATGACACTTTCAATAGATGAAAAAAAGAATCCACGGCAATTGCGTCCATATTCGAGAGACTTGAAACACTGCTATTCGTTACACCCACTTTACGCTTAAGTGATAGGTATTGTGAGTGACGCTCAGAGTGCACAGTAATTGTTACATCGCATGTCTGATCGCAAAAACGGCATGAGCGAGAGAAGAGAATCGCAATGGATTGATTTATTGCTGCCGAAGTGCACACGAAACGCACTCCATGTGCCAATTTCCGCCCTCGTTCAGAAGGCAAGCGTACTTCGCCAAAATTTGAAAATTTGTCAGCTTCAATTATTGTTGCTGCTAGTGTTCCAGTTGGTATGAATTGCATGGTAACGCGAAATTTGGAGTAAACGTACCATCAGTGCTTGAAAAGATTGTCATATTCTATCTCCCATGCCTTTTTCATATTATATTATGCTGCGGTTCTTTGATGCAATATCAACCTAGGTATATTTTGTATTTAATAACTGAACTTTTTCAGCATAAAGTGTTTGGGTAAAACAAGGAAACATAGAGGTAGAGTTTTTGTTTCGTTTTGTAGGGACATTTAACTTTCAACTGAATGAAATATTTTTCTATCCTTATTTCATTTGGGCGGAATGTTGTAACTGTAACTAAAAATGACCATTATAAGTTTTTTCATAATATATTATTTTTAATACAAAACAGTAGACGGTTGCGCCGTACGCCGCCGACCACTTTACTTTAACGGCGCGCCGACGTGATCTAAGGTACTATGTTGATAATGTCTAAATTGAATCAAATTGACGTAGGAATATTGTTCAAGATTTAAAGAGTTCAGTTTGAAAATCTGAACTGATATCAATTTAAAATGAACTCGGGAATCCGAATAGATTACAGTTGATGAATTCACAATTGAAACGAATTGCCGTACGATCTTAGTGCGCGATTTAGAAAGATCGGTTGGGAAATATGAACTGAAAATAGTTCCAAATAAAAGCAGAAATCCGAATATGTTACGTTTACATAACGTACACATATTTAACTGATTTGTCGTAGTTAAATAGTGCGCATTTGATAAAGTTTTATTTGGACATCCGAACTAAAACGATATCAAAATGAACTCAGCAATCAGAATACATTATAAATGATAGTGTCCAAATTGAAACGCATTGACTTAGGAACTTAGTTTGCGATTTGAGAGATGCAGTTTGAAAATCCAAACACCTTCAATTCAAAATGAATTTGGAAATCCTAATAGATTATAGTTACATTATATCAAAATTGAAACAAATAGACTTTCTATTTGGAAAGTTTTTTTGATTAGGCAACTGAATTGAAAATTACAGAACCGATCTGATATTGATAGAATGTCAATTAGGATGAAATAGTCCCATAAAGTAAAGTATTTTTAAAGAAAAATCCTACTTATTATTTTGAAATTTTCCTATCTGTATGTCAGAAAAGTACTAAACCCCAACGTCACGCAGCCGTCGAGAACCGCTCGCCACCGATCAAAAATACTGTTGAAAGTCTGTCGGCGCAATCCTCTGAAAAATAATTTAAAAATGTTCAAATAAAAGCTAATCAAACTTGAATCACTTCTACTAAAATGGTTTAATTTGTAATGCTTATATTTGAATAATTAATGTCCTAACTTTTCAAAGTCGGAAAGCTAATTATTTGAAAACGTTCAGTTTTTTACTTTTTCTCGTTGTCTATTGTCTTCTGGCTTATTTTGGCGGATTTTGATTGGCTCATCCGGAAAATTTGGGTGTAAGTGAATACCTTAACTTGTTCGAATTAACCTTAAATTCTCTGGACTCCATAATAAATTCTTGGGAATTTTTTAGAATTTAATTACGTGAACGATAAAGCATGCCGGAGCAGATATTTAAAATCCAGCATGTTTTGTCAAAAGAAATGTCTACACGTACCGAAAAAAATCTGGCTATTTGTACCAAAATTTCGGTAGGCTTTGAATTTAAAATTTTGAAAGACTTAAAAGTTAAATTATTCTGCAATAATGAAATTAAATTAAAATTATAGAATTATAATTGTAGCATCTGAAAGCACTTACGAACATAGATTTCGAAGTTGTTGAACTTCAAATGCTACCAATTTAACAACTGCTCAATTTTTTACATGTCTTCTTGATATTTCAAGATTGTATTGCTTTTAATTTTATACTGTTCAATTATTTTCTGATTATCTAATATGTTCTGTTTGAAATCCCTTCTGATTTTTAAACCTATAAAGTAAAACAAAAACTTGATGTTGAATTATTAATCCATTCGTTCATATTTTGCTTCTGTTTTTGTTGTTTTTCACTTTGCAATACTTAAATTCAAAGCCCTTAAGCTTTGAGGGCTTAGACTTAAAAATTTAAGTACCGGTGAACAATGTTTGAAAACTAAAAACAAACAAAAAATGAATAGAATTTTTATCAAAAAAATATTTGCTGCGACTTAAGAATAAATTTAGGTAGAAACACGCATAAGTTTTCATTTTTGGTTTATATAGCTATAGAAAACTATAGCTATAATTATAATTATAGCATTTGATTTATTTTTTCGAAATACTATTCTTCTGAGAAAAAAATGCGCACGGTAGTTTATGGCAGTTATTTTTCTTTATAATTACTGCAATTGTAACTTTCAACAGGTTTTTAACGTGCGCGAACTTGCTCCTCTAAATAAACTGTGTACCATAATGGTCGAAGTTCCAAAATCAAGGGACAAAATTTTAAATCCTATAGCTTTGTTTAGATTGAATGAAATACAGATTTTCTTGTATAAACATGATTCTGGTTTAATTTGCTTAAAATTTATACTGTGTTTTAAAACCATCTCCTGCTTTGCCATAGTTTTTAGGCTGAATCCATTTAAAATCGAACATTCAAACTTCAATTACTTTAGATCTAGAGTATTTATCTATTTAAAACAACTTTAGGCGTATGCTTTTTACTATGATAGGCACCTCGAAACAAAAATTCTTTTTTAAACTACTTAATTTACTCAAATATTCTTGAAAGACATAAAAGTAAGTTCTTCTAGACATATGCCCTTAAGTAAATTATAAAAAGTTCAATTGTATACATCTTCAGTGTGTCAAAATATATGAAACCAACGATGATTATTATATAGGTATATAATGTTCTTTCCATCGCTTTCTTGACGTTAACCATCAATACGGAGCAGAAAGCTTGTTCTGACTGCTTCTTGAAAATTGAATTTTTTACTATTTTCTTAATAAACAAATGTAAATATGCACTGAAAAAAATGGTCGGTGGGGCAAACTGTCTAGTTTGTTAAATATGATATTGCTATTTCTTTGGTTTGCACAGCCATTTCATTAGTTATAGTGAATATTCAATTAGTACCGGTAACTACTAAGGTGGCTGTCCCAACTAATAAAATAGCAGTACCATATCTTACAAAAATCAGTAGTTGACCCAGCTAACCATTTTTATCCGTGTGGCCGTTAGTCACATCAATGATAGAGTATGAATCTTTCAATGTGTGTAAATCACAGTTCTCAATAACCACAGAATTAACAACTGAAGAATTAACTCGAAAAAGAATCTTATTAGATCATGACAATTTTAGTCACTACATAACTAACTTCTTCTTAATATGTTTACCAGAGAATTCTGTCTCGAAACGTCATCTGTTTTTATTACAAAAGGATCATCTCTACATCATTGAGGTCTTTTCTGGTCTGAAGTATGTCATTTTATATCTAGTACGCTTTTTCTAATTTGGTATATAATGTTAAGTCTGTGAGTTGGAGTAGGATGGGGTGAAGTACGATTTGGAATGTAGTGCAATTAATGGTGTAATGTTTGGTACTGATTTTACGATCTTGTCGAACGGATGTAACGGGAAGGTTGAGTGCGAAGGCACAATGGTCTGACCTTACCCCTATTGCGGTGTGGATATACGAGTGATTGCGATCGGAGTATATCTCATCGGCTGCAGTAGTTAGCGATAATTGGGAACATCCCTTGCGCATCGCCGCAACGCTTCGAACTCCTACCGTGATTGAGGAAATAGGCGTGGGGTACGATGGTTAAGGGCTAAAATTATCCCTCAGCTTTGAGATATTACTCTACTCTCGTCTCGTTATACTCACGTTATTACTAGTACATTACCTGTTACACTCTCATGAATCATTTGCGACAATTCGTCTGTATTTCAAGTGTCACGCGACAATTTTGAAATACGACATTACATCACCTCATGGTATATTATTTTCTAAAAATTCATTATAATCTTTACTAGTTGATGTAAAGTCTTGTTAAGTAGGCCAATTTATCAGTATCGTCAAATACTTTCAAAATATTATAAATTTCCTGCTACAATGAGAAGAAAGAGAAATGCCGTCTATACTTTATGTTCTAAATATTTGGTGCGCGACTCTGAAAGCATTCGAAGTTAAAAGCTTTCAATTTGGAAAGCTGCCAGGCTTGACGCTGTTTAAATTTAAAACAATGAAATTTGAAAATCAATATTTGTTGTTGCTCGTTTTTGATCCGTAAAGGAAAATATCCGTAGATGTTTAGTTTTTAGAATTACTCATCTTTGAGGTCTATTAAGCGAGATTTCGCTCCAAGGCGTGGAGCCTCTTCAGGTCAGAACATAATCCCATCCTTCAATAGCTGAAGACAATTCAATCATGTTTTTTATATATTAAAACTCTCTTCACAGATTATCTGAGATATTAGAAAATATAAACATAACTGCAAACTTGCCGAGTAAACATAGTAGATTTATCGAAAATATTGTGGGCCAACACTGATCCTGGAGTGAGTGTGACGTCACATGAAACTATATCTTAGCCTCTATATCAAGATGGACGGTTGCAGCCAATTTTTAAGAAACGCCAAGGTGATTTGTATTATTTTTAAGAATCATTTGTCGATAGAATAAGACTATGATAAATATTGCTACGAAATTCAACATGCGAGCTCTTATTTACCAAATTTGTATTTTTGATATTAAATAAAAATCTCTTTAAAATTTCTTCTATAGTTTCCTTCTCGACTCAAAATCTTAGTCTTTGAAAATAAATCTTATGATCATATAATTGACACGTAAGTGCATAACCAATGCAGTGCCTCGTGTGTCTGTTTTGCAGTCCTTTTTATCTTCTTTGGTTCTAGTTTTTATGTACCTTTCACTCTGACCGATGTAAACCAAACCACATTAACATAGAATGCACTTTTTCGCGTGTGATTGCTACTTAATAATATTAAATTCTCTAAAAATATGTATCAAAGATCTAGAAAGTGCAGTAGCAAACGGCATAATCACGACGTTGTTATAGTCGAAAGCTTGTGATTTACTGATCTGAATTTGTGAATTAACATCATTGGTCTTTCTTATCATTTAAAAAAAAAATGTATTCATAAATCGAATTGAATAATCTTTCTGTTTAAAAATTTCTATAACTTATAATACATTTTCATCTCTAAATTAATAATTATGGCTTATTTGATTATATTCAATTTTGATATCTCTACAAGCATGAAAATCTGAAAAAAATTTGTCCCCAGATACAATTACTTTTTAAGAAATAAATCGTCGTAAGTGTGGAAAATATTGTTAAATTGTTTAAAAATTCAATGTACACATGAAATATACCCTAGCGATGCCTAAAAATTAAAGATAAAACTAAAAATGGCCAATGTTAATTAATATTTAATTGCAAATTGAGGCAGATTGGTAACACCGTTTTTTCAGTCTCGTCGACAAAAAGTATGGAGGGAACTTTAGAGTTGAAACAACTTCGAGTGAGATGTTTGTACCTCGCTATTGAAGGGGGATTTTTGGAAATTTCGAGATCGATTCATTGAAAAGCGGCGGAAATATGAATTTTGCAAGGAAGCATGCGGCGCCGAACGGCGAGCACGCTGCCCGATGGTGCTGAGTGCTCGCGGGGCTATTGTTGGCGGCATCACATGCTTTCTTGTCAAATGGATATTTCCGCAAATTTTCAAAGAATCAATCTCTAAAATCTGTAAAATTCTCTAAAATTCCCTCGATACTATTTGTCGGCGAGACTGAAAAAACGGGGTTACCGATCTTTCTCATTTTGCAATTAAATATTATTAAACAGCAGGTGATTTTTAGTTTTTCCATCAGTTTTTAGGCATTACTAGGGTATATTTCGTGTGTAGATGAAAGTTTCAAACAGTTGTAATAATATTTTCCCAACTTACGCCGACTTAATTATTAAAAAGTAATTGAATCTGGTGATACTATTTTTTCATTTTTATTATTATAAATACTCATCCGGTGGAGAAACAGAAAATAGAAAATCATCATGAGTTTTGAGAAGATCGCATGGTAGGAGTGTGCTGATAGAGTGAGGGGGGGGGGGCGGATCTCTCGATCTAGACCCTGCTCGGTCGTACGTGCATTCGTGCTGTCGTGCCATCCCAAAAGAAGTTTCACTTCAATAAGTTTGTTCTTTCCTCGAATGATGGTAACATCCAAACAGTTAAGTTTTGATTTTTTTTTCAATTTCGATAGTGAATTGGATTTTAGGATGGTGCGCATTGAAAGACTTCTGATAGATCATCAACTTTCTCCTCAGAAACGCATGTCAAGATATCATCGAAGTATCTATAAAAAATATGTAGTCAAAAGGAAGTTTTTTAGCACATCTTGTTCCTATTTCTTCGTAACTAGGTCTGCAATTTTCCCAGATAATGGAGAGTCCATGGTGATTCCGTGAATCAGCTTGAAAATTTAACTTTTTAAATTACAATAAACATTGTCTATAGAGAAGCCTACTAATTCTAGATATTGCTTTAAAGATAGTTTTGCGAGTTTCTTCATTTTATACTTATTAATTTTAATATTTTTCAAAATGGTAGTAAAAAATTATTTGATATGAAGTGAACCCAATTTGTAGTTAAAAGTAATATTGAAATATTTAATCCTATCAATGAGATCTCATTCCAGTGATTTTTTAACAGGTAAACTAACATATTCAGAGGGTTTCAGGCAAGCCGTAAAATTGGGAGGTAACTGAATTGTAGCTTTTTAAACATTTAGCTATGTCTTTATTGGTGTAGTAGCCTTTTTGAATCATACCAATAATTTAATTATGATAATTTTTAATACCATTCTTCGAACTCTTTTTTAAGCGTTTTGTAAGTGACTGGGTCCGACAGAAAGGTGTAGCATTTATCTAGATAGTCTGTTTTGTTTATGTTCACCCTAGTGTTACTTTTATCGGCCCTTGTGATAAAATATGCTGAATGTCCTCCATCACTTGTTTATTTTAATTACAAAGAATATCACTTTTTAATTTAATAATGCTGTTTTAATTACTATTCAAATATAAAAAGGGTCTAATTAATTTTTTCCCAATTCTACATTTGCTAAAGTATTCTTTAATACTTGACATTTATTTGTACTAATAGTACAGCATTTATTTCCTAAGCTTATTTACACGTAATATTACAATAGGTTTCTTATTTTAATCACTCAAACTCCGATCTAAAATCTTCAATCAGACGCTTCTTAAAGGGGTATAGTGTCCTTCTTCGAGATGTAGAAAAGAATCATTGGATCTGGTCATCTTTAGCCAGATTTTCGAACTTTTTCTGTAAAAAAAATGAATTTTCCATGGATTTTATTTATTCTATGAATGATATATGTAATCTAAAACTTAAAAATTTTAATTTTAAGATCCATCCTAAGTTTTCGATAATGACGAATGGTAAGAAGATGGTGGAAACTAATTTTTGGATCTGAATTGTTAATATGCATGGATAGAAACCCCTACGATTTGCATCTTAGAAGAAACCTGATTTCCATTGCACTAATATTATAAAATATATTTGTAGATGTCCGTTTTCAATTAGTGAAGAAAAATATCCATAGATGTTTAATTTTTCGAGCTACTAATCTCCAGCTTTATGAAACGAGCTTTCACTCCATGACGTGAAGCGTCTTAAGGTTTAAAGGTATTCCGGCTCTGGAAATGAAATATAACGACGTTTTTTATACAATAAAAGACTTTGAAATATTATCTAAGATGCCAGAAAATATAAAAATATGAAAAACGAGATTATAAGCTGTAAGACTCTAGATTTAAAATTGTTTGCACTCTTTCAGCTATGAAGTAAAATGTTAAACTTTCTTTTAAGATAGAAGCAAGAAATCATTTTTGCGTAAAATCTTCTTTATCAACCGAGGAAAGACAAGAGTGACAATAAAGGGTTGAAGAGGTTCAAAGGGAGCTTGCGTACTACCGAGGAAGGCAGAGCTTTATAATAGCACGACGGAAACACAATGGTGCCCATTCTACTATTCTCCTCGGCCCTCTAGCCACCATCTCACCCCCTTGACGACCGTCGTTGCCACCGCCACTCATGCACTTGGAAACTTTGCATAAATATACTATCAACTATTGTTTCGAGAGCGCGCGCGCCGGCAGAGAGCCGTTCTCCAGGAGCGTGTGCCGGTTATTTATCGTTGTGGGTTAATGAATTTCCCCTTTCAACCTCGATTTATTGGCTAATCCGGGAAGGTTCGCGGCTGCCGACAACTTTGCCAGTACTCTCGTTTAAACTACGAGACATGCCTGTAGTTGTTTGTTTTGCGAGTAAATAGGACGAGGTGATGCCCATCAAGCCAGAAATTTACCACTTATCAGGTTACTCTGCTAACTAACAATGAATGTTTGCATCGCCGGATGCATTCAAGAAAGGAGAATAAAGGTGTTAACCAAAATTTCGACTTCCATGTTGAATAAGAGCGCCAGGAAATTAAGTAGTGAGCTGAATAAAAAACATCAGACAAAATATAAAGAAAACATAGCACTTAAAATGGAAATATTACTCCAAAAAGGCTTTCGAAAGATTTAAATCTAGAATTTTTTGCAGCTAAAGGAGATGCTTACATTTAATATCATTTTTTGCTAGGAAAGAATTTTCGTGCAGTATATAAATCAAGTTTCATAAAAAGAAGAAAGTAAAAGATCTGCATAAATAATCTTCTTTGTGAAAAAATGTTTCTAGGAAATATTCTATGTTTTTTTAGTTGTATTATTTTTAATAAATTGAAAAAATTTTAAAAAAGGAAGCAAAAACAGGCGCACGCCATTGTTCTCGTTTGAGTGATGTACCGTTTGAAAGCTTGGGTTTATAATTGTATACCTGTACGTAGATACAACGAGTATATCTTTCTTTGATGTATACCTTTCTTCCTTCTTTTGCAAAGAGAAACGAGCTTTTTTGCCAAGAAGGAGTTCTCTCTCCTTTTGTAGCATTTCTAGTAAAGAAAATAGAAAAGTGCGGAGCGGTTTTAATTCGTCGGATTCCTTTCACTGTGATTTGTAGCTAACGGTTAATTCATTTTCCTTGCTTTCATTTGCTGGAGGTCGTTCAGTGGAACATTGCTGCTGATAAAGTGTTGCCTTCAATTCTAAGACATGAAATATTCCTTATTTTTTATTATATATTTATATTTTGTATCTATAAGGTTCTATATACATGAGACTTTCAAAACTAGTAATATTTGTACGAACATTCTTTAGAATATACGGATAATTTTAATTGTTTCAATATACTTTATATTGCAGATGTAATATGTATACGTATATTTCACAGAAAATTAGACTTAGATTTAATGAGAATTCAAGTAAACTCTAAGACACTTCTGTTAACATTAATAGTTTTCGTATCGTTGACACATTTCTTCAAATGAACTCAACATGTATTTAAAGTAATTTGGAATCAACTGAATTCATTATAACTCAGCCAAGCTGAAACTGATTTTTACTGCATTGAATTAAATTTAAGTGAATTCTTCTACATTCTACTGAATGTAAGAGAATTATGCAGATTTTGAGTGAAAAAAGATTAACTTCAAGCTTAATTTAACTAGACTCAAATTAAATTCAACCCATTCTTTTCCAATCTAGTTTGTCAGATTAGATCCTCTCAATTTTTGAAATATTTATACTACGACGCTTTTGATTTTAATTTTAATGTTCCTTATATTTCGAATCTTCAAATAATTTTAATGAAAAAACCGACAATTTCCATATTTTCCCAATAGAAATATTGATAGTTCAAGAGTATCATTTTTGAGCCTTTGATAAGAGCTCAAACTTCGGAAACTCCTTTTATTGGCTAAAATTAATTTTTTCCTAATCTAACTCATATCCATAAAAATGATTATGATCCAGTTCGATTTAGAAGTGGAACAAAACCCATGTTTGGTATTTATTTCTAAGTGATTAATTCTTTGTGCCTGTTCCTTTCACAATGCAACAAAGCTTAGTAACAGAATGAAAACTGTTTCTTTTTTTTTAATTAACAAAAATGTATGCCACTCTTTCTAAGTCGAAATCGGAATTTTTTGTGATGCGCCATTCCATTGACAAGGGTTTTCTCGGGGATGGTTGCTTTTTGTGTCTTCTGTAGAATTCGTGTAAAAATTGCGCCCTTTTACTTGGCGCCCTTCACTTGAGTCTTATAGTCGGGGATGCAAAGAGGATAGTTAATGTCCATTTTAGGTCCTGATAAAAACTTGATTGTTTCTTGTGTAGAATTTTTTCCTGACTACGAATATTTTGGGTGCACCTATCAAATTCTTAGTCGTTTCTTTGTTATTTAAGATATTTTATTTTGAAATAAAAACGAAATATGTTAAAGTTCTGAAAAGGTTTGAATTATTTGTTCATAATCGCTTGGAGAATTGTAATAAGCTCAAATTTGAATTAAGATATATGATGTTTTAATTGATAGCTTACAAGAAAAAGAGTGAAATATCGTTTTAATGAAACAACGTTTTTACGCTACACTTTTTAGCTTTTCACAATTACTTTTTTTATTACATTTAGTTCGAAATAAATACAAACTTTTCTCGTCTGTATACGCATTCTTGTGACTTTGTGTGAGGGCTTGAGTGCCGGAATTTCTAGAGCACACGAACTCCCAACATGATTAAAAATGAAATGGTAAAACGTTAAAAAATAGTTGTGTTTAACTTCACGAGAGACTCCGTTTTTTTTAACAGGAAATGTTAAATCATAACAAAACGACTCAGAAGTTTCCAGTCTACCCGACATATTCGGAATCAGGAGAATATTCTGCAAAAGAATTAATGATGTTTTCATCAGGACCTAAAATGGACACAAAAGTGCTCTTGGATCCCAGACTATCTCGGAAATGAGCAGAACCTGTTAAATTCTATATTAGGAGAAAAAATATAACACCTGCGCTTATGATACTTGCCAACTTTTCATTTTTTTCTCGAAAGGCAGGTTTTCAATGTTCCAACTTCAAAAGTGCTCCGGTGACTCGCTTTTCAGCCTAGAGAGTTGGTCCAGGGTTCAAAATGTCGGACATTTATATGGGTATATGTCTCCATAGGGAAGTATGTACTGATAAAGTGGGCCCTTTCCTTTCGCAACGTAACACACTGTCGTTCTTCAAAAAATAATGCTTCTCAAAACTTGATGTATTTCAAAGATTTTACAATTAAATATTTGTTTCAATATTATAGCCAACTTTGATTGCCTATTAAAAATAAATATAGGCAATAATCCTTGCAACCTTTAAAATATGCATATGATTTTGTATATTGTCAGTTAGAGTTTCAAGCACTCACAATGTCGTGGAAAATGATTTCATCCAATAAATATATTTAAACATTGTGTAGTGTTTAAAGGAGAGAAAATCCTTGAGAATAGAAGAATTTTAAATAGGATAGATTTCTTATGTTCGAAAATAAGAATTTTGAACAATCAAAAAGATTTTTGTTATTACAAACTAATGTAGGATCAAGTTCTAGAGGAAGTTAACGGAAAGATTATCTTTTTACTTGGGACAAATTGAAGCTGCCAATTTTGTGCTTTTTTTGTGGTTTTTCTTCGCCTTCTGCAATCTTACTTTTTTTTTCTATGTATATTCATCTATTTTCTTCCTTATCAAATCCCTTTTATTTTTAATAGTTTCTCCCATTCTTACCACCAGCGACAAACGCGATAAAAAATGTAAAAAAAAATTAAATCGTCGACTTTTTATAAGCACATTTTTCATAATACTATTTGTTATCAATGCCAATGTGTGCTTCAAATTTTACGATGATTAAATGTCGCTGTCAAAAGTACGAGCATATTACACGAGCGACATTTTGATATGGACATCATGTATGACTTTATAATTTTATTTTGCAGTAAAATTAAACATAAGGGTAAAATAAAAAAATTCTTCAATATTCACCAAATAAGTGTAGGTAACAACAATACTTTAAAAATGGTCAAAACACATTTATTCTAATTAGTATGCGTCTAAAATATGACAAATGTAGTAGAGAGAAAGAGCAAGAAATACACCTAGAATTTTATTTCAGCGTTTTTCTCTCTCTCTCTCTCTCTCTCTATATATATATATATATATATATATATATATATATATATATTTCTATTTTCATTGCCCATTTTCAATACTATCATTCTTTCAAGACAACGAATAACTTTAACGAATACATCAAATATGATCGTAGGACCCGATGAAAATAAATTTATAAAATTGAATTCATTTTTAAGGTTATTTCCCTAATGTTAATTTGTTTAAACTGTGCATTTTCAGAAACAAAACAGTTTTTGCGGGTAATATTTTTGCGCGAAGCTTACCTTATGAAAAGTCTACTTGTCCAGAAAAAATGGTGCGCACACCATGCACATTACGAAATGGACGGTTTTTGAAGTTTATTAAATTTGCGAATTACGGATTTGATTTACATTTTTGACAGCTTTTTACATAACTACATTTCAAAATTAAAAACAATGCTTATTTGCTCAATGTTTTTAATATAGAATACTACTATTTTAATTGAAAAAATAAACAAAATGTGTCCCTGGAGTCGATTAACAATGATGAAATCAAAATCTGGGGAGACATGAGAAGCTATTCATATCTTCAAATTAAAATTAGTCGAAAGATTGTTCAAATATAATTTGTGCTTAGTTTCAAGTGTATCAAGGTTAAAAATATTCTGAAAGTAAAAAGCATTTTTTTCGAAACTACTATAAAACGTCACGAGACATAAAAGTTAAAACTAACATGGAAATTCCCATATAATTGTCATTTAAATTCTATACAACTTTTACTCTATATATACTAAAATACGGATTATAAATAAATAATGCCCGAAAAGTTTTTCAGGTCGCGGTTAAATCAATCTAAACATTCACTCGCCTGTAGTCATTCGCTCATACTTCGTTTTCAGCGTGTTAATTTTCAGCACTCTAGGAATGCATGCGGTTGAGCGTGTCGGCAATTCATGCAAACAGTTTTCGAAAGTTTAATCGGAGCATCCGTCGGTTCGGCCAAGCGCAGTTTGGATTTCAAGTTCGTACGTGTAGCAGAAGGGAAATCGGAGAAAGAGATGAGTAATGAAAAAGAGAATAAGAGAAAGAGAGACGGCAACGGGAGCCTGAAATGTGAGAAAGACGTGTGAGAAAGAGAAGCAGAGGCAGGAGAAAAGTTGTTATCTTCTTTACAGGTGGTGATAAGACCTTGATTTGTTTCCCTGCGCCGTATACGTAGATTAAAACTGTTTCATCCCCAGCCACTCCTAGAAACAACGTTTTGTCAGAACTTTAATCTATCCCCACTATTCCCTTTCGAATTACTACTCCTCTTCCACGCTTCCTTTCTTTTTCACTGTCGTCTATTACAGTTAATTTCTCCCCATCGAATATTTGAAAATCACACCTAAGAGGATCTTGAGTCCTGGATTCGACCCTTCGTAACCCTCTTTAAAAGCACTTGGCGATTCGATGAGAGCTTTTTCACGGAGAGAAGATTTGTCTCAATATTAGGACGGTCATTTTAAAGATGATTTTATGCATACTTTTGACGAGCCAAAATAATAATCTTCCATTTTCAATGATATGAAGCCCATCGAAAAAATGTGCCCGACGTTTTAGGAAAACTGTTGAAGTCGATTTTTTAATTTCCTTTTGTGTTTAATAATATCTGAACAAATAAAGCGGGAAAATGTATCGTTTCGAAAATATGATTTCTTATCGGTGAACAAATTAATTATATAAACGCTTTGTTGATCAGAATTATGATAGATTAAAATACCGCGAAAATTGTATTAATCATTTTGTCTATTGTGAAAAACAATTTATTTAAACAATTGCCACAGTCTATCAGTTTATTGTAGGAACACCTTTCGTCGTTCCGTAAAGTGACACTTTATATGGCTAATCTTCGGAACTCCCATATAAAGACTTTATAGTGCAGTTTTCAGGAGTGGTAATCTCACTATCGCGTTGACGTTAAATTTAAAAGAGCGATTGGACACATATGTAGTGATAAGATACGATTAATTACTAATAAATTGTTATAAATTGCCAACAAATTATCATAAATTAACATAAATTGGTTGCTATTGAGCTGTTTTTAAAGAGCTTTGATTTTTATAATATGTCTGTTGGGTTGCTACGATAGTACCAGCAATTTGGAATATTTTGAAGAAATTCAAATTTCAAATAATTGTTAACAAGAAATGTTATGTTGAATTGCAAAAAGCTTACAATGTTGAAGTTTTCGAAAAATTGGAATAAATCTGAAAAAAATAAATATTTTTTGAAGTTTTGGTCTCCAAAAATTTTTATTTGAGTCATTATTTGTCATATTTTAATACAGTGTAATAATATTTATAAAAATGTGCTTTTTTCCATTTTTTAATGATGCGTTGAGCACATACTTTTTTGAAATTTCATCACTATTTTGCACCAAGTTTGACCTTAAGATAGAATCTAGGGGGGAAATTATAGAAGTATCTAAATAATTGAGCATAATACTGTAGACACATATATTTAAAATAAGTGTAAGAACTTTAAAAAACGTTGATTGTTTGCAGAGTTATTCGAATGTTTCGAAGAAATCAATATTTGACGTTTTTCGCCATATTTTTTTATAAAATTCATACTTTGTTTTTACCTCGAGCTTATTAAAGACAGAATTTTACTTACTTTCATTCAATTTTTAAGAAAAAACTTTCATTCTGATATTGTAAAAATTACGACACTTCAGTAGCAGTTCAAGAAGCAGAGGTGTAATTATTAATTAATTTTCAACGGTAATATGCATTTTTTTTAAATTAAATTTTTGGGAATAAAATAAGAGATGTCAAAATTCCAGTACAGTATTAAAGACAAATCAATGATATTGGAAAAATTTTTGAAATAGGAATCTTCAGCAAAATTGATTTGATTATTAATAATGAATCACATGTTTAAGTAATTAAAACAAAGATATTATATAGCTGAGATCATAATTTCCGAGGTCTGAATACAGCGATAATTCTAAAGGAATAAATTCCACATAGGTTTAAAATTTATATTTGATTTTACAGTTTACGTTACAATTGTAAAGATTAAAAAGTCCTAAACGAAATAAAAAATGGTGGAATTAATAGCAGAACTTTTTTAAATCCTGGATGCAAACTTGTATCATTTTACCATATTTCTGAATAAAAACAAAATACCACGTAATTTTTTCCCGTGTAAATTGCCTCCCAACCAGAAATGATTCTTATCTTGCGAGTCTCGGTATTTGATTAGTGTTCTTTTGAGCAGAAATTTAAACAAACAGCACACAATTCGGTAAGCGTAGTAAAAATATTTTCGGTGTACCAAGAAATTTCCATAATGTTTATGCTCTATGTTAATTAAGAAACATGTGTGATTACTGAAATTCACCTCTTCAAAAACATAAATATTCTTATATATTTTTTCACTTTATTTTGCACAATTACATTACCCATGAATTACTTATAAATGGGTCTAATTTCTTTAACGTAAAAGCTATTTCTGAATAATATTAAAAACAAAAATAGAAACCATCCAGCAAATAGGCTCAGAAACATTATACATTAAACATATCAACCAAAGGCAGTTAATAAGATTAGAGCCATTTTTGGTTGATTGATATATCGTATATTTTTCACTCTACTAATTTCAAATCATTAAAAAATACCGGCGGCTATGTGGCATCAACAATGCCCTGCACTCAGTGGGGCGTCATGGCCGAAATACAACATCGCTGAATTAATTAAATATTTAATAATGACGTACTTGAAAGAGGTTTTAAATAATAAAACATGCTCTTTAATAACATGAGCTTCATCCCAAAAAAATAACACATCACTGTCACTTCTTAGTCATAATTTACATGAAAAAATACGTAAAGGTAGCATGTCATTGTGAGGAAGTTGATGACCGTAAGGGAAAACCCGACTAGTAAATTCTTCGTCTACTCGAATATTTACAAGGTTAGGCAAGAGTATCACTACCATTCTTCTTGCATCATCATATATTTGACGAAGCAAATCATTTTCAAGAACTCCAATGACGTAATGGCTCATTATTCCTGGACGAAATTCTCCATGTAATGCTTGGAGTACACCATGTGCATTTCGGAAAAAATTAATACGAGGAAATGGAATAGGTTCCCGTGTGGAAATTTTGAGTTGGCCCCCGCGAGGGCCATCGTAATTTGCCCCTTTACTACGTGGGCCCTACGTTGGCAAACTACGAAGGGCCCACATAGTTTCGACATGCTCACCTTCGAAGGCCCCATGCAGGCTGCCCACGAAGGGCCAATGCATTGGCCCTCTGTAGTGCCCAGCTAAGCCCCCTGCAAGGCACACGTAGGCCCTGCAGTAATTTTCCCCTTTATTGCCCTGCAAGAGCATTTAAAATTTTTTTAAATTGAGTTTAATTCAGAGTTATTAGCGGCTATACAAAATTAACATATTATTAAATACAAAACGTCCTTTGTCAAAAGTAATAAGTGCAAAGTAAAAAGAATTTTATTTTATACTTAATACTTTTGATTGGGGACGCTTTGTATATAATATTTAGTTAATGTTTTGAAATCGCTAATGACTTTTTGATCCTTATCAGCCACCTTTCTTGTAACAGTAAAATGAAGTAGCAGGCGATTGGAGACAAATTTCCTTAAAATGTTAGTTAACGTCCTGGTTAATATTCGCTTTCCATCCAAGAAGACGAATACGCACGATTTCTATGAAAAAAGGCAATATTATGTGATACAACTAAGGAAAAAATTTTAAAACAAACTAATAATATGAACTTCAGTGACAAATATGACTTTTTTTTAGTATATATTCAAACGTAAATCTTTCTTTCCTTGATTTAAAAATATATAAGATATTTAAAATTTCAGATAAATACTAATTTCGGAGTTTCAGTGTAAACCGGATTTCAAGATTAATTATGGAAAATACATTCTTATTCAATTTATGTGTTGTGATTGAACAAACTGAGAGGAGTAAAGTAGCAAACAACTTTTAATATTTATTTTAATAGTAGTATTTAGTGGTGAAATTATGAAAGATATATTATAAGGCTTCTTACCTCATTGTGAATGGCATTTATTCTCTATTTTAAAATAAAAATAATACGAGTAGGTTGTCTTAACCTCAAAAGCGCCACGTGAAGAGAAGACGTACGTATTAAGTCGTGGCGAACGCGAAATGGCGTCGGAGGGAATCATTGGATTATGGAACGGAACATAACAACCGGAATCGAACCGGATCGAGAATCTAGTCAGCCAATGAGATGGCAGGAATGGCTGCGGAATTTGGCGCAAAATTACAATTGAAATGTATATTTCCTCCAAATCAAGATTTATAGAACTGAATTATACTTAATTGAATTATTT
>CAKNWT010318537.1:0-15547 GCA_932066315.1 Andricus coriarius
TTGGAAAAATTAGGCCTTGGCTAACTAAAAATCTTATTCAATAGAAGAAAAAATTCTACGAAATATTCTATTATTGCAAACTGTTCCAAAAGACTTGTTTCAAATTAAATATTTGTACTTCTCCACGCAGATCGTACGTGAAAGAAGGCAAACAATTTCAGAATGTACCTACTGTATACATTGTTAGATGATAAGCATGAAAATCTTCCATTCCCTCTTGCTCGAATTCTATTTGATAAGAATCATGATATTCACCAATTATATATGATGAAAAGATTTGAAATACCTCTTCAAAAGCTGGGCAGAGTTTTCTAGCATTCTGCATGACCTGGCACATTTTTCCCGACGCTTGTGGAAAATTTTGTTTTTCTTTTTTATATCATCGTCCACTATAATCAGGGCAAAAATGCATTTGTTGTTAAATTTTGATTATCTGATGATATTCACTATTTTTCGAATACTAAATATACAAAATTGACGCGTTGGATTAAGTTGACACCGAGTAAGCCTTTGTAAAAATCGTTTTTTCTGACTCAGCGGGTCTCAAATTGTGAAAATTTTGTGAAAAACAACGAAATCCAATTTTACATCAAACTAATAACTTCTCATTAGAGGATGGGAATGTAAACAAAATTGTTTGACAACGTATTAGGCGTTTTTGGATCAAGAATTTAGTTGGCTACAATAGTAAAAATTTAAACAAGGTGTCCTTTTCTTTCTTCAAGCGTCACACTTTCTTCAAGCACCGCACTTCAAAATCAAAAGCAACATTTTTTAGCTAACTAAATTCTCGATCAAACAATAGCAAATACGTTCTCAACAAAAATTTGTTTTAATTAAAAAACAACTTGAAAACAAATTGTTGGCTCAACCCCACTCTCTCCTATACCCAGATTTTGTATTAAAAGAAAGCTTAAAATTTCTAGTTTATAATCCTGAATAAATATAATGATGGACACTTTAGGATATTTTGAGATAGCAATTAAAATAAATATATAATTGCAAAACTCGAGGAGTCTAACTATAGAACATAACCCACACTTGAACCCATTTCAATGTTCCTCATTTGTTTTCTATTTCATCATGGTAGGTTCTGAATTCAGACTCCTAGAGTTTTGCAATTATATCATTGTTGTTGATTGAATTTCACATCGAATTCGTTGATTATTTCAATCAGTAACTGAAATCTACCTATGAATAGATTAGTTTTTCTGATGCAGTAGTAATTCTGACTGATTAATAAATATAAAATAACTGATTCAGAGCTAAAAGTGAGGCACTAATTGAAACTAGTAAACAAGATTAACTGATTTAAATTCACAAATCAAAATTAGGAGGTAATGAGAGTTGGAAATGCGGGAATCGAAAAACTACATCTTTCCGATAATTTACGTCAGGGTTCTTTTTGGAATTTCAGACATAGCATGTAATTTTTACACGGACTTAGGACTTCTCTGACATCTCTCCTCACCCTTTACAGTCTTACGTAACTTCTGGATGACCCCTTATACATTTTTAGCACACACATCAAAGCCAGAAATGCTGATATAAATTAACAAGGGTTGTCAGGGCGTACGGATATTCTGTTTCCTTTTCTCTATCTGCAAGGCCAAGTTAAGAGTCACATATAAATTGCTCTTTTCGAAAAATTAAAACAATTTTGAATTAAGTGGTAACTAATTTGTTCCACACCCTCTACCTCTTCAGATCCACAAACCCTGTAATTGTGCAGATGGTTCGCAGTGTGTTATCTTAATTTGAAAAAACTTTTTATTTGCGGATTAAATGACACAGCTAGCCAGCCAAAATCTTAGTCATCATATTGATTATTGACTTCTTGTAAACTGATAGTTTCATATAGTGAACTTTCTCATTTATAATATACACGGGAAAAGAAATTTGACTGTCTTACAGAATTTTTTCTTCGAATTATGAAAACAATTTCTATATGAAAGCATCCTGGAACCAAAAAATATGTCCTTGAGAACGAATTTGAAAAGTTTGCATTCTGAAGATGTGCGAAACTGATGTTTTATGAAAACTGTTTCTTTGCACGAGAAATATGAATTGCTTCACTACCAGCATATGATAGCTTTACAAATTTTTTTAT
This sequence comes from Andricus coriarius, assembly GCA_932066315.1. Classification (NCBI taxonomy): domain Eukaryota; kingdom Metazoa; phylum Arthropoda; class Insecta; order Hymenoptera; family Cynipidae; genus Andricus; species Andricus coriarius. Next base: position 2,111 of record CAKNWT010318537.1, read on the forward strand.
TACTTATAGAAACAAAATTTTCATAAATTAAGAAAGCAAAGGAATACAAATGTCATAAAGTGTAAACCTGTCTCAAATAAAAATACAATTCTTTATTTTAGTTATGTTTTGTCAATGAGTGAAGCAGCCTGCTTGTTTCGACAGATTATATTATTTGTTCCGTGTATGATTCAATTAGTTTGAGATGCTGCGTACAATTTTAAACATTGTCCGTATATTATGCAATGTATAAGTGTCCGGGGAATTATATCTGTGATTTTTCGATTTTATAATGCACATAAATGTGAAATTTTTCTACAATTTAGCACTTTGAAAGGAAATTTCGTGATAAAAATATAATGTAATAAATGTGTGTTATAAATAATGATTCTTATAGCCTGCATATTTATTATACCTAAGTATCAAGTTCTTTTAAATATAGGCTGAAGTCGACTTATATTTACAATAGTAACAGGTAGGTATTTGGTAAAGAATCAAGTAATACACATGAATAAATCTTTTACTTTTTTTGTATTTAAATTTTATGATACACTGTTCTGACTGATGTCTTAGCCTTCACTTCTCACACTCATACTTTATGTCAATAACAACCAGATGACACTGGAAATAAATGTGAATATAAAAGATAAACGATGTTCATTAGCTTCACACTATTCTCGTTTTCGCTGTAATAGTAGGAAAAACATAATTTCATCGTCTAAAGGGTACAATTTCGTCTACGATATGTCGCAAAAAATACACTTGAATCTTTTAATTTTTTGTGGCATTCTGTTGCCAGGAATTCTTGGGACTGTTTTGGAAGATAATTATAGTAAGTGAAATTACATTTTATCAGTGAATATTAGTTTTGAGCGACAAAAAGTAAGTTTGTAGTACAAAATTATAATACCGCGAAGGTGTTGCTTTTGCAAGACCTTGCTTGCATTGTATATAGTAAACTTCAAGTATCTTATTTGAAAACTTCTAGTCTGAGCTTTTTTTTAGTGGGTGGAGGGCTAGATCTAAAAAGCTTGGGGTTCTTTGTGATTACAGTAATTTCTGTATAAGAAGCAATAATCATTTTTCCAGATTTTATAATATTCATAATATCATCATAATCATCATCAAATCTCAATCATCAAATATCATCATTATCATAATATTATTGAAGTAGTGAGAAACAACACACAGAAATGCTTTATATATTCTACATTCACAAAACAAAAAGTTGTAGTAAATCTCATAAATTAAATACTAAATAAAAAATGGAAGCATACGATATTAACATATTGAGGAAAACAACATTTACATGCATTTTGGCCTTCACACAGGCAAGGTTTCCACTCTATTAGACTTTCGTACTGCAAAATTCCTCTTTTTGATCAAACCTAACTAATATATCTTGGATAAAACCTATATAGTAAGAAATGTTTAAAACACATTAATAAATGCTTAATTTATCATACTTGCAGATAACTCATCAAATCTTCAGTATCGCAAGAAACGTGCAGTTGAGCATCATGCAGATGCTGTCTTCATTGTGAAACTTTTATCGGGTCAAAGATTTATTTGCACAGGTGTCATAGTCTCACATAGGCATATCTTAGCTACTGAAATGTGTGGCTTAGACGACACCAGCGAAACGTTAATAGTTGTTTCTGGTGTACAACATTTAGGTGCTGTTGTGGCTCACAATATTCGAAAAATACGTTGGAGAGCTGCTGGTGATCTTATCGTGATTAAGCTTAGAGAAAGTATCAGTTTCGAAGATCCAGAATTGAATCGACCAATGCCATTTTATGAAGGATATGTATCGCCACACCTCCCGCATTTAAATCTTTATTGTTGGGACCCTACTGGGCAATTTCAAACAGTAACACATGTATCGATAGTAGACAGAGGATATAATAATCCTTCGCTTGAACGCGACCAAATAGAGATTGCTCGAATGCATATAAATGTTCGTCCATCTTATATGGAGTTGTTAGATCGAGGGTGTGCTGTAGCTGTAGGTCATTACCTTGTTGGTATTTTAGTTACTCCGAAAAGGACTCGTGAGATTGTTACACTCGTGAATACTCACAGCCATCACTATGCGTGGATCAGGCATTATATTCATTAAGATTTATAGAACCAAGTGAATGGACAGCATCGACATAATCATCCAGAGCTACACATTTAATGAAATTTTTCATGTTTTGAAATTAATTCAATCACGTCGTTTATATCGCGCAAATGATAATTAAACTAATACATATAAATAGTGAAATCTGTTCATGCAAAACAAATAATTTCTCAATGTATAGAGAGGATTTCGGGATGGTAAATAACCTTTGATTTTGGCGTTCGCGAATCAACGATATATTTACATTCTCATTCACGAGTGTGTACTTCGATACACTTTTTCAAGATAACGAAATAAAGTTTTAAAATTTTTTTGAGCAAAATTCTGATACATAAAAAAATAGTTTCAAATTACCCCTACAGCATTTTCAATTTCGATGAAATTTAAAAAAGTTATAAGCTTTTTAAAAGGTTTAAAAGGAATATTCAAGTAGATTACCCATATAAATGTATTTTTAACGCTCTAGAATTATTTTTCATATCGTTTTCAAACTGACTACAAATCTTTGTAGTGTTGACTCAGAATCAGACTGTGCACGAAGCGAATTAAAGTCTATGGCTATGTGTCTGTTTAATAAATTTTAAAACAAACTTATATTTTTTATTACCATTATATCCAAAAACTTTTGTTCTTTTTATATAGGCAATGGGAATGTAATAGTTAAAGCCATAGGTGCTTTGAGAACCGTCTTTAAAAACAAATTGAAAAACGATTTTAGTTCCAATTTATGACTGCAGTCTATCAGCGGTTTAAATAACAGCTTTTGATATTAGTTACAATATTTATGATATTTGAAACAATACAGTCGAAACGCAAGCAATGAACGTACGACAATGAGCGCAGAGCGCGAGAGCTTACACAAGCGCCCAAGGCGAACACATACTTGATGCAAAGCGCGGCATGCAATGGAAATAAGCGCGGGCATCTTGTTTTTTACTATGTTTTTTACTATTTTCTCTTCACAGAAAAAACAGAAATTAACCATGTTGAATAAACTTCACAAGAAACTGAGATAATTTTGTGTTTTTAAACTGTCTCGGGATAATTTTTCAGTGAAAAAACGTCGTCGGCTATATAGTTGACACCCATACGAAGAACATGAAAGTATGACTGAAATCGGTCTAGAAATTAGGACAACGGATTTTAAAAAACATTGCACTCATTACATTTTATTTTCAAAGTAATTGCACTTACAGCAGACGCAGGAAAATATATTTTTTGTAACTGAGAATAAAGCACTTGACACGAGTCAAAAAGTGACCGTATGCGCTATGATCTTAACCATAGTTCACAAGTTGTGAGATAGGAATTTCCGTCCTGACATTTTATTCATGAAACCATTTTTTAAATCAAAATTTGAAATATACTTTCACATTGGGATTGATTTTCAAGTATTAATATTTTAACTTAATTTTATGCTGAATTTAATCAAGGAGCAACTTATTCATCCTATTGCAAATCTCTTAAATGCTTTAACCTAAAAATTAATTCAATTCTATTTTTCTTTTTGTTCGAAAATAAACAATGGTTGTTGTAGTGTCAAGTTCTTTCTTTTCGTTTTCGAAAAATACATTTCAATTCTTCCGTGATAAGTCTCAAGGTTATAATTTTAATAATAATTAAGTAAGCGAAAAGTTGTTTTAAATCTAGTGTCCTAATTTATAGCTCGAATTCACTCTTACTTGATTGTTTTCCCGTTGCTGCTAATGTCGTAGCAAACGACAGGTTTTATTCCATCGTAGGATAAACTTTTGTCAAATTGAAAGTAAATTTTGACAGCGGAAAATTTCATTAGCAACGAAACTTAACTTTAGTTTTTTCTGTGTAGCGATTACCTACGTAAATTGTCACATCCTTGTTTTGCCGCAACCTTCTGTCACTTTATCTATATGTGTACTGTCAAACTCAAAGTTACGTATATATTTTTCTTTTGATTAAATCAGCAACATTTTTAATGCACTTATGATACATTTATTACATTCTCTCGACCTTTTCAGTTTTTTTTAACCCTGCAGTTATACAAATAAGAAAATTACTTGAAAGTTGACCATTTGTATAGTTTTTGACTAAATTAAACTGGAAAGGCTTCAGAAAATTATTAAGATCTCGAAAACCTTTCAGAAAAAGTTTCTTCCTGGTTTTTAATAAAGATAGCATTCGTTCATTATTATTTCCATAATTATAAATCGGATTATTCGAATTTTCTGTATGAACTGTTTGCATTTGATGCGTAAAAGCCTCCAAGGTAGGCGAACTCTTGACAATGATAAGAAAACACTATCGTGGCTGAATTGTGTTCACAACTAAGCTGTTTATTATCATGACATGCAGAAATGTTAATGCGCATTGATTCCACACAGGTTTCTCTTAACATGAAGAAAACAAATATATCGTGTATATTTAATTCAACGAAAATTAATCATTTTTACAGCTTGTTGCACAGCCGAACTTTTTAAAAATGAAGAAAGACTGAAAGGTTGTAAAATCTAAGGTTTATTGCTTCTTGTTTGTTAAGAAGATTAGCATTTGGTCATTGTTATCTCTGCAATCATCAATTATATTGTCTGAATTTTATATGAATCATGTGTATTTCGACAAAAAATTTCAAGGCAGAAAAGAAAAAGTTTGTTTTGGAAAAAAAACACATTTTTGGAAATATTGGGAAAATGATTTGAAATATACAAAAATGTCTGAGCAACTTTTTGCAGGAATCGTCAAGGAGAATAACTTTTCTTTTGGACATTTTCGCACTTATTTATCGTATATTTTGATAGGAGAAGTATTTAGAAAGCCACCAATTTAGTTAGTAAGGTTGACTAATTGATTAAGCAGGCCATGGTATCTTTTGAATTTTGCCTAGAAAATGTTAGAAAGTCATAGTGTAATTTATATAAGCATACCGTGTTTGCGAATTTTGCCTGTTCGCCAAATTGGCAATATTTCATACATTTATTAGACTTATTTTCACCACAACGAGTATCGTGCTTAAAGAGCATTTGTACTTATAAATAAAATGCCTGACACTATACACATACAGTAAATTTAAGTTGATCATTTTGATGCCGAAAATGGATAAAAATGTTAAGCATCGCTTTCACAAAGAGATTTGCGAACTCAGCTTTTGAAGACATTTTTAACATTTTTTTCAAGAAAAATCAAGTTTCGATGAATAAAAAAATTACATAAATCTAATGAAACACTTTTGATAGAAAAAATATTTCATTCTAGAGTTAAATATTCGATTTTTCATCCATGAAAAATCCATGGTTAAACATAATTTTTTCAACTAAAAATTTAACTATTCCAGTAGAGGATTTATCTTTTTAGTAGAAAAACCATTTCTTTGGTGAAAAATCCAACAATTTCTTGTTGAAAGTTAATTCATTTTCGTTTAAAAATCTGATATTATGTTTTTTGGTTGACAATTGACCTTTTTTGGTTAAAAAATTTTAATATTGGGCTAAAATTTTTAACAATTTGTTAGAAAGTCATTCTTTTTGGTTAAAAATTCAACGGCTTTATCAAAAATTTGTATTTTTGTATTTGAGATTCAACTATTTGGTCGAGAATTCGTCTTTTTTGGTTAAACTTAACTGTTTTTATTTACAATTAAAACCTTTTTCTGTTATAAATTTACCTCTTCCTCGATTGACTGCCATAAAACCCTTATTATCTGCGAACGCTAACCCACATGCCCTCAATGACACGAAATCTACACCGTCTTCGCCAAAGAGAACCATTCTTAGACTCAGTTTCCTATTAACCTTAAAACTTGCTTTGCTACCAGCATATTTGCTTTTATTGCTTGTAAATTGACTCCGTACTCTCTCAGGACTTTCCAATGTTTACAATTATCCACATAAAATAGGAATTGTATCCTCCTAACACCCTTAAATCTAAAACTCTTGTCACATTCTTGAAGATTTGAACATTTTTTTATGTTAAACATAAGAATTTTGTTTTTCTGTCGTAAACAAAAACCAACACAAGTGTCATTGTCATTTAGGTTGATTTCAACATTTCACAGTATGTAGCACAAATTGCCGCTAAGCTTACAAATTAACTTTTGAACAGTTCATAATATTATTAAAATTAGAGAATAGAAATCGCTTTAAATTCAGAATGTAATATACTGAAATAACTCGAAGATCCTGGAGTTCATCTATCACAGCTCAGTAGTACAATTTTTCTGCTAAAGTTACCGCTTCCATTTAATAATAAATTCAAACGGACGATAAATTATTTTCGAAATACTATGAATGAAAATTTTCAAATTTACTGAGAGAATATTTGACGAATACGTACTCTATACTTAATCCAAGTTTGTTCTACTAATTACGTGACCAGATTTAAATTCTTAATTCTGAAAAATGTTAGATTGAGATTGCACCTGCTGCACAACGAAAGTCTGCATTGTTGCGTTTAGTGGGACTGGCATGGACCATTTCGTTGGAATTTTAACTGTTATTTTACCTGTCATATTCATACCTTGATGCATTATTATTTTTTTCAGATATGAGGACATCGGAAGGAGTTGCGGGTAGTTTAAAAAATGCAAAGGAATTTGAACCAACACATTGTTAGCAACGATTGCTTGTGGATTTGTTGTCTCTATCTTTCATGGCTACCGTTTTGGCTATGCAAGTTTCTTGCTTTTCAAAAGCTTTTCCTTATAATCAGGTGATGTGATTATCGCCTTCTTTCCCGATTTGCGTCCTCTGCGCTAAAGAAATTTTGTAGCAGTTTCGTTTTGTCTTGTCGTTTCATGTTGGGCTTTCCGCGGTAACTTAGCCGGCTCACTTTCATTCGACGATACCAAGAGACTGCCTGAAGCAGCTTCTGGTCTACCTAAGATATTTGTGGCAGCTGAATCTAAATCATCTATGCTGCTCACAGGGACATCAATCTCTATTATGTTTTTACACGCTTGGGCCATCAATACGTCCAAATTAGACATTCCATCCTATTCATTTTGCGCAAAGACCGAATCTTCGAATGCTTGAATGTCTCTTAGTCGCATTAGCATACTTATCTCTGAATAATTTTTTTAACACTCTTTTATTTCTCGACCTCTTGACGGACAGTAGTAGACGTTTATGCATCAATTTCTATTCTTAGTTCATAAATAATCTGCAAAAACGAAGACTGCCTAGCATCACCGGAAGTATATGGTTGGTTGATAGTGTCGGTGGAAAGTTGACTGATACTGTAGAATCTGCCTGTTCATACAGAAAGCTTGTATATTCTCATTTAATGTACAATGTACTACTTTCAGAATAAGTTTGCCGAAAATTTTACAGTTACACTTATTTGGCGATTGTTTACAGTTTTATTTTACTTCAAATCTGCATTTCATAATATTATCCACCCCCAACCACCTCCACCCGCCCAACCGTTTGAGAATTCACCCACTCATTTGGGTAGAGGCCGTATACGCATTGTACGTAGTTCTCGTGCACGGTGTGTTCGCCCCTGAATGAATCAATGTTGGTCATAGTGGGCGTTTCGTTACCTGCAGACTTGAGTCATAATGGATGGTAGTTCTTCCTATCCTTGCTAGGGTCGCCCCAAGGAAAATCCCAGCTGGAAAACTACTTTACCTGCTTCCTGCTTGGCTAAATATTAGAACACTTTACTACAACGATACTATCAAAGCGCATTCTTCTCTTTCAATTGTTACATAAAATATATAATTTTCTCGAAGAAAGCGACCGTATCAAAAGTCCGCGGAAACTTTCGGATGATTCCCGAGACGTGTGAAATGTCCGCCGCTTGGGAACGTTCCAGGAACGTCCCAAACATAAATTACCGTTATTGTTATAATTATCGAAAAATATCGCCTGAGCCGTAAGTGATAGGTTAAAATCGTTGTCAGAGACGAGAACTTAACGGTGGCATTTTTCAGTCTTTGCGGATATGAAGAGTTTTTGATAAGATTGATTTTTCTTATTTTTCAAAATTTTAGAAACTCTTTATGTGCCGCTTGTCCGGCTTGCTCGACCATAAGCCTAAACTATAATTATTCAGTAGTTCTAGGCATTGTGTTAAGGTGCTGCATCAGGAAATGCATTTGCTGGGTTTCGGTTGTATTTATGCTTAACAATGCGCTGTGGAATTTTTTAATGAGCTTTTCTATATCTGCAATCGGATCACCTTACTTCATCGAAAAACATGAATTAACAATTTTATTTATTATTTTAAATGCATTGACATAGGGTGTGATGGAAAATGGACCGACATCTACATAAATTTCTTGATCAAAGAGTTTGTCAGTTTCTCTTAACAATTTTCTGCATGCATTGCCTTCAAATACCTCTCCATGATAATTCTTTGAGACTAACTTTAGCTTTGAAGGCCACAAAAGAGCTTTCTCTAGACCGATAAGGTGCGCCAGACCATCCCAAAACAAATTTTTAACAAACCCTTGTAATATATGAAGTTCGGCGACATGATTTTCGTTAACAAATTTCCCTAAATCTTGAAGACCAACACAGCAATAAGGACAAAGATACATTGACGTTGCCGTTTATTGTTTATTCACGATCAGTAATATTTTGAAATCAGAGACAAATTTGAAAGAAAAATTATAATATTAATGTTCACTAAATTGGATAGAAGTTTAACATTTTGATAGCTTTCTTTGACGTCAGGTGCTATATGTGACTGTACGCGATGAAAGGCACCTAATGCGGAAATAATCGATTTTCATTTTCTTATGTCAGTCGATAGTATCTGATTTACTATTTCATTTCCAATTACCAGAAATTTTTTCAGTTCATTAATTTTTTCGTTATTATCCTACAAACATAGGCATGATAAACGTACGCGGAGACCGAACGAGAGGCCTACGAAAGCGAGCCCCACCACTTACCACTCCAACTGTATGCGACGTGTCCGTGAGCTACACTGGCTCGTACATAAAGTCTATGGTAAGTGGAGTGGGTGGTTTTCGTAGACGCATCCCCAGTACTCAAATGCTGGCTTGCGGACTCTGCTACGATCACCCGACTGTAAAATTCAGCTTTGACGCATTAGGTCCCTTTCTAAGCGGACGTTCATATATAGAGAGTTTCTAAAATTTTGGGAAAGACAAAAATCAATCTTATTACTGACTCTTCATATCCGCAAAGACTGAAAAATGCCACCGTTGAGTTCTCATCTCCATATATTTGAAGTGTAAATATAAATAGTGATCATTTCTGTGAATATAAAAAGACTTATATTTATTTATGTGTTAACAAGTCATAATTACATTTATTTATTTTTGTTTAACATATTATATCGAAATTATTATTATTTCTGTTTGTCAATATACATTATTATATTATTATTTATTATATTTATTGTATCGTATTGTATTTATTGTATTTATATTAGATTTTGTAATGTGAAAAAGAATAAATCTTTTTTATAAACGAAATTCATTCCTAATTTATGCTATACTGATTGAAATATATATATAAATTTTTTAATAATTTAAATAAAACTCTTATTTCTAAGATATCTTGAAAAACGGATCAGATCAGATTTTGGGAGGGTGATTTCCTAGCATCTTGGGTCATCACGAAGAGATCCCCGCAGGTTTTTTTTAGGTACATATCAGGATATCTTTTTTCCGTATATAAACACCGCGTTCGCAAGGGCGGATCTTTTTCACGTTCCGGGAACGTTCCGTGCTATTAGGGAGGGCCTTCAAGTAATCGAAAAACACATGTTTTTCGATTTTCTGCAAGCTGCGGTAAATTCTAGCACCATACAGCCTGAATGTAGGTGCATACCCATAGGTCCGCATATAACCTAATAAAGTTGGTAACTAACGAAATAAACAGCAAATTCGAGAAGCTTCATGATGGCAAGAACCATTTTTTTAAAATCGGTGTCCTGTTTATAGTTTTTGGAAATTCTAAATTGAAACTCCGAATATCTCAAAACATGTAGGGCAGAGTGTGCTAAGCTGACACCTTAATGCCGTATCTTTATCGACAGAGTTTCGTGGCATAGTGCATGACATGGCACATTGTATGACATAAAAAGTGTTTTCGGCAGTCAAAAGTTTTTTTCGACGCTTTTGGAAAATTGCGTTTTTCTTTTGTATTTCATCGTCCACTATAATCAAGGCATATGCATGTTACGTAAAAAAAGTGCTGAACATGCGTTGGTCTAAGTCGACACCGAGTACGTGCTCGTGCCTACAGGATACAGACAGATATACAGACATGCATACAGACAGACACCTTTCTAAAAATCGTTTTTTCTGATTCAGAGGGTCTGAAATCGTAAAAATTTGATGAATACCAACGAAGTCCAATTTTACATAAAACCTTTTCAATATAGGGTGGGCATGTAAAAGAAATTGTTTGGAAACGTATTAGGTATTGTTCTTTTTGGAATTTCAGACATAGTATGCAATTTTAAAACGTTTCTTTTTCTCTATCTTTATAAGTTATCTCTATCTATCTTTCTGTCTCTCTTTATAAGCTAAGTTAAGAGTCACAGATAAATTTTCCTTTAAAAAAAATTGAAACAAGTTTTAATTAAGTGGTAACCAAGCTGTCTCACACCCTCTACCTCTTCAGATCCACAAACCCTCTAATTGCTTTATTTCACGGAAAAAGAAATTTGACTGACTTACACAACTTTTTCTTCAAATTATGAAAACAATTTCTACGTGAAAGCATCGTAGAACCAAAAAATATCTCCTTGACAACGAATTTCGAAAGTTTACATTCTGAAGATGTGCAAAACTGATGTTTTATGGAAACCGTTTCTTTGCACGAGAAATGTGAATTGCTTCAATACTAGCCATTATAGTAAATTTTAAAGCTGTCTCAAATAAAAATACAATTCTTTATTTTAGTTAGGTTTTGTCCATGAGTGAAGTAACCTGCTGATATCGACAGATTATATTATTTTATCCGTGTATGATTTCATCAGTTTGAGATGCCGCGTACAGTTTTTGAGATTGTCCGTATATTATAAAGTATACAGTGCACATAAATGTGAAATTTTTCTACAATTTAGTACTTTAAAAGGAAATGTCGTCAAAAAAAAAGAATTTAATACATTTATTTTTTAAATAATGATTCTTGTAGCCTTGATATTTATTAAACCTATGTATCAAGTTCTTTTAAATATAGGCTGAAGTCGACTTATATTTACAACAGTAATTGGTAGGTATTTGGTAAATAATTGAGTAATATAGGTAAATAAATGTTTTTCGCTTTTTGTGTTTAAATTTTACGATACCCTTTCTGATTGATGTCTAAGCCTTCACTTCTCACACTAATACCTTAGATCAATAAGAAGCAGATTCCATTGGAAATAAGTGTGAATATAAAAGACGAACAATGTGCATTGTCTTTAAACTATTATTTTCTTAGGTGTTATAGCAGGAAAAACATAATTTCATCGTCTAAAGTGTACCATTTCGTCTATAATATGTCGCAAAAAGTATACTTGAATCTTTTAATTTTTTGTGGGATTCTGTTGCCAGGAATTCTTGGCACTTTTTTGGAAGATAATTATAGTAAGTGAAGTTACAATTTATTTGTCAATAGTAGTCTAGAGCGACGAAAAGTACTTTGTACTACGAAATTGTATTAGGGCAAATATCTTGATTTTGCTGAAGACTAAAACGATTCTCATTTAATTCAAATCTTGAGGGATATTAAATCATTTAATCCCAAATTCCGGTTGTGCTTTTTCTTCCTAATTAAAATTTTTAGTTTTGGTTCTTTTGAACAGCAAAATTTATTGCATTATTCGATAATTTGGGTTGTTAGGAATAATAATGTAGAATTTTTTTATTTTGAACTCAAAATTATCATGAGAAACCCAAAAAACCTCGATCACGAAACATCATGAAAATTGTTTAAATTATTTAACTTTTCAAGAACTCGAAACTTTCGAATACTCGAAAACTTTCGAGTTTTTCGAAAAGCCGGAACTTTAATTTGCCTTGACTCGAAACTTTATAAACCCGAAAAATTCCCCCTCCTACATCGTTTTATTTCAAAATCCTCAAAAATCTACATTTTAATTTACATTTCTTGAAATATTCACAAATTTTTTATTATTTTCGGAAATTTTTCAAAAAATCTACATTTCTTTCAAAATGATTCGATTTTTTCATAAAACTTTTAATAAATCCTGCGAAATTAAAAAAATTGTCTTATAATCTTCAAGCTTATTATTTTTACATTTTTTTGAATTGTTTGAAATCTTTTTAAATATTCGCTTGAAATTTATTTTTCAGAGTGAAAAATCATTTTCAATTTTTCAAGGAATCCTAATAAATCTTGTTATCATTTCGAAACCTTTCAAAATGCTTGAAAAGCTTCTTAATTTTTCTTTTCAAGTCTTAAAAAATATACATTTTTCGACATCTTTTCAAGTTTTCAATTATGTTTGAATTTGCTCAGAACTTCTAAGTATCTCTTGAACTGGTTCCAATTTCTTTCAAATTTATATCTGTTCATACTGTTATTTATTCATCAAAATTCGCTTCTGTTTTGAAACATTCTTAAATATTCTTTTAAAATTAATTTGTAAAAATAAAAATGAATTTAAAGATTTTCCACGAATCATAAAACAATTTTTGTGTTATCCTAAATCCTTAAAAGCTTCAAAATTGTATTCAAAAACTTCTGAATAACCCCTCAACTTACTCGAATTGTTTAATGAATCTTTTCAATTAGAACAATTAAAATTAACATTATGACGTTCAAAGTTTAAGTTTAGCGTTTCGAAATTTTACGATTCAAGGATTTCTGTTTCAGATAATTCAGTTTTAAATTGTTTGGTTTCGAATATTTCATTTAAAATTGTTTATTTTAAATAAACAGTCAAAGATTGCTGACAATTAAAAAATTGTTCTTTTTCTTAATCAAAAATTTTTTAATTTAATTCGTTAAAAGTGGTATATTTTAGACTGAAACAGAAGATCGTTTATAAAGTTTCAATCGGAAGGTCACATTTGATTAACTACTGAGGCTCTCGACTTAAAAATTTCAATTTTTCACGTCAAAATCTGTCAATTGTTTAGTTTTGACTGGTCAAGGATCGCCCTATAAAGTCCATCAATTATTGTACAATTTCGAATACACGATCTTCAGTTTAATTTTAAAAATCAATAATTAATTCTTAAAAATAAAGATCAAAAATGGAAAATTTTGATGGTAAAAAATTTTAGAATCACTCAGTAATTGAAAAATTAATCAATTTAACTAAGCATTTAAAAAAGGTAGTAATCAAGCTTATTTCAAAATGCATTATACAGGGTGTTTTTTTTTAACTTGAGACAACGAAATATCTTAAAATCATACGCATCCTAT
>CAKNWT010318541.1:0-10614 GCA_932066315.1 Andricus coriarius
AAGAATTTAGGGAATTCGCTGTTTTCAAAGAATTCGCTGTATTCAAAGAATTCACTGAATTAAATGAATTCGAAGAATTCACGAAATTCAATGAATTAAAATAATTCACTGAATTCTAATTATTCACCGAATTCTAATAAATCACTGAATATAATAATTTAACTATTAGAATTCAGGGAATTCACTGAATTGACGAAATTTAAGGAACTCACTATATCAAAGAATTCAGAGAATTTACTAAATTAACGGAATTTAAAGAATTCGCGCAATTTAGGGAATTCCCTGAATTAAAAGAACTTAGGGAATTCGCTGTTTTCAAAGAATTCGCTGTATTAAAAGAATTCACTGAATTCAATGAATCCAAAGAATTCACGAAATTCAATGAATCAAAAGAATTCACTGAATTCAAATAATTCACAGAATTCACCGGATTGGCGGAATTCAGGGAATTGACTAAATTCACGGAATTAAGGATTTGACTGCATTCAGAGGATTCATTGAATTCAAATAATTCACTAAATTCGCAAAATTCACCGGATTCGCAGAATTCAGGGAATTGACTATATTCCCGGAATTTAGGGAATCCGCTGTATTCAAAGAATTCGCTGAGTTCGAGGAATTCACTGAATTAACGCAATTCAGGGAATTCAGTAAATTAACCTAATTTAGGGAATTCCCTGTATTCAAAGAATTCAGAGAATTTAATCAATTCAGAGAATTTAATAAATTCACGGAATTTACTAAATTCATGGAACTTAAAGAATTCACGGAATTTGGGGAATTCACTGAATTCAAGGAATTTAGGGAATTCACTGTTTTCAAAGAATTCGCTGTATTCAAAGAATTCACTTAATTCAATGAATTCACTGAATTCAATGAATTCAAAGAATTCACGAAATTCAATGATTTAAAAGAATTCACTGAATTCAAATAATTCACAGAATTCACCGGATTGAATAAATTTACGGAATTTAGGGAATTCTCTGTATTCAAAGAATTCGCTGCATTCGGAAAATTCACAGAATTCACTGAACTAACGGAATTCAGGGAATTCAGTAAATCAACCTAATTTAGGGAATTCACTGTATTCAAATAATTCAATGATTCTAAAGAATTCACCAAATTGAAAGTATTCACTTAATTCAAAGAATGCATTCAATGCAAAGAGTTCACTGAATTTACGGAATTCAGGAAATTCGCCAAATTCACGAAATTCTCTGAAATCACAAAATTCACTGATTTCACGGAATTCTGGGAATTAACAGAATTTGGGGAATTCACTGTATTCAAAGAATTCAAGGAATCACCATAATTCACTGTATTCACAGAATTCATCGAATTCGTGGAATTCAGGGAATTCACGAAATTGAGGAATTCGCTGCATTTAAAGTATTCAATGAATTTTAATAATTCACTAAATGCATAGAATTAATTGAATTCGCGGTATTCAGGGAATTTAGGATATGTAGGGAATATACTGTATTCAACGAATTCATTGAATTCAAAGAATTCACTGGATTCAAAGCATTCGCTAAATTTACGGAATTTAAAGGATTCACGGAATTCAGGGGATTCAGTGAATTCAAGGAATTTAGAGAATTCGCTGTATTCAAACAATTCTCTGAATTAAAAGAATTCACCGGATTGGCGGAATTCAGGGAATTGACTAAATTCACGGAATTAAGGATTTCACTGCATTCAAAGAATTCGCTGAATTCGAAGAATTCACTGAATCAACGGAATTCAGGGAACTCAGTAAATTAACCTAATTTAGGGAATTCACTGTATTCAAAGAATTGAGAGAATTTAATAAATTCACGGAATTTACTAAATTCACGTAATTTAAAGAATTCACGGAATTTAGGGAATTCACTAAATTCAAGGAATTCAGGGAATTCACTGTTTTCAAAGAATTCACCGTATTCAAAGAATTTACGGAATTAAATTAATTTAAAAAATTCACGAAATTCAATGAATTAAAAGAATTCACTGAATTCAAATAATTCACAGAATGCACCGGATTGGCGGAATTCACGGAATTAAGGAATTCACTGCATTCAAACAATTCACTGAACTCAAAAAATTCACCGGATGAGCGGAATTCAGGGAATCGACTAAATTCATTGAATTTAGGGAATTCTCTGCATTCAAAGAATTCAATGATTTTACAGAATTCACCAAATTCAATGTGTTTAATTAATTCAGAGAATGCACTCAATGATAAGAATTCACTGAATTTACGGAACTCAGGAAATTCGCCGAATTCACGGAATTCTCTGAAATCACAAAATTCACTGATTTCACGGAATTCAGGAAATTCACAGAATTTAGGGAATTCACTGTATTCAAAGTCTTTAATTAATTAAAATAATTCACTAAATTCACATAATTCATCGAATTCGTGGAATTCAGGGAATTCGCGGTATTCAGGGAATTCGCGAAATGCAGTGTATTCAATATATTAAAAGAATTCACTATATTCAAAGAATTCACTGAATTCAAAGAATTCACTGAATTCAAAGGATTCACTAAATTAACGGAATTAAAAGAATTCACTGAATTAAAAGAATTCACTGAATTCAAAGAATTCACGGAATTCAGAGAGTTTACGGAATTCAATTTTGAATCCTATTATTCATTTTCAGCAATTGAAAATTTTCTATTTCGGTTATTTTGACTTTTCGGAAAAATCGTGTCATCCCCTCCTTTTGAACGCATTATTTTATAAATTTTTCATCTCCCTAATTCTCTAACTAAGTATTCTTTATCTGCTGATTGGAAATGTTTTTTCGTCTACTTTTTTAATTTTCTTTTAATAAATCCTGTATGATCAGTGTCACCGCTGCGCTAATTGTCAGGTGACAGACTTTGTGCCCAAGAAACAATTGCTGTGACGCCATTATTATAGCGTGTAATGAGTATCTGTACCAAAAGGTGTAACTTGTGTAAGTGTACTCGTGTGTACTTGTATATAATCCAATCCATTTCCCCTCCTTCGTCTTTATTACCGAACCTTAGATCTAGCGAAAAAAACTCTCTCACCTTGCAACACCGCTAATAACTGGTATCCTGGAGATAATCTTAATTAGAGACTAATGAGTTTTCTATTACCAATACAGCTTGGTAAATAATTACAGATTCTCGGTTTTAAATGTGCGATTTTTAATAGAAACTTTTCAAACTCGACTGAAAAAAATATTTATACTACTTTATATTATTCCTTAAGTTTTTTATTAACTTTTGTGATCATACCTTGAAAAACGTAGCTAACAAAAACGTTTTCCACTACTGCACGTTTTTCAAAATATGATTGAAGAAATCAAACCTAATTCTTGATACCAGTTATTGAATTTAAAAAAATAATAGTAATAAGTCCTAATTTATAAGATATGTTGATTAAGGAAGTTTTGTCACGATCTCGAAGGAGAACTGAGATTCGTTTTGTGTAAAATTGGTATTACGTAAAAGGCAAAAAGCCATAAAAAAATTAAGAAATTGAAGCGTAAACGCTCAGTGAAAAATTGTTTTGCAATTTTCATCATGGAAAATTTTTATTTTTTACTGGGCGAGTACATCGAATGAAATATACTTGGTACACGTGATTGTATATGTTGTTTCAAATAAACATTGTTGTTTTATACATAAACGAGTTGTCTTATTTTTGTTTCTGCTACTAATTAGGACAAATTTACTAGAGAATTTATTTTTGAGTTGACCTCTCATTTTAATTATTATCATAAATAATTATAACTAAGTAATTAATAGCGATTACTGACTGGTTTTAGTTTATTATTTAAAATCAATTTAAGTTTACTGCAATTTCTTTAAATTATTTTTAATTCAGATTGAATTCCTTTGCCCTGAATTCCCTGAATCTCCTTAATTTCCTGGATTCCATGAATTCCCTGAATTCCCTGAATTACACGAATTCCATGAATTCAACGAATATCATTAATTTCGCAATCTCAAGAATTCCATGAATCTTCTGAATTCCGTGAATTCCAAAAAGTCATTGAAAATTCTGAATTTCTTGTATTATTGATATTCTCTAAATTCTTTCAAAATATTCAAATTCCATATATATTTTAGAATTTTCTGAACTCATGGTATATTCTAAACACTTCAAATAAATTGAAAACCCTGCATTATCTGAATCCGTAGAATTCGATGAATTCTCTTAATTCTGTAATTCCATGAATTTCCTGAATTCCGTGAATACTCTGATTTTCGTGAATTTCAATAATTCCACGAAATCCCTGAATTCGATGAATTTCGTGAATCTCCCTAATTTCCTGAATTCCATGAATTTCCTGAATTTCATGCAGTTCCTGAATTCCATGAATTCCAGGAATTCCGTGACCTCGCTGAATTCCAGCAATTCCATGAATTTCCCAAATTCTATGAATTCTATGAATATCATGATTTTCACGAATTCCATGAATTTGATCAATTCTCTGCATTCCACGAATTCCATGAATTCCACGAATTTCATGAATTTCGTGAATGCAATGAATTCCATGAATTTTCTGAATTCCGTGAATTCCAAAAATGCATGAAAAATTCTGAATTTCCTGTATTATTGATTCATTCAAAATTTTCAAATTCCATCAATTATTTTAGAATTTTCTGCATTCACGGAATATTCTAAACGTTTCAAATAAATTGAAAACCCCGCATTATCTGAATCCATACAATTCGATAAATTTTCTTAATTCTGTAGTTCCTTTGAATTCCATGAATTTCCTGAATTCCGTGAATACTCTGATTTTCGTGAATTTCAATAATTCCACGAAATCCCTGAATTCGATGAATGTCGTGAATGTCCTTAATTTCCTGAATTCCATGAATTCCATGAATTTCCTGAATTCCATGAATTCCAGGAATTCCGTGACCTCGCTGAATTCCAGCAATTCCATGAATTTCCTAAATTCTATGAACTCTATGAATTTCATGAATTTCACAAATTCCATGAATTCTATCAATTCTCTGCATTCCACGAATTTCATGAATTTCGTGAATGCAATGAATTCCATGAACTTTCTGAATTCCGTGAATTCCAAAAATGCATTCAAAATTCTGAATTTTCTGAATTATTGATATTCTCTCAATTCTTTCCAATTTTTCAAATTCCATCAATTATTTTAATTTTCTGAATTCATGGAGTATTTTTAAAATTTCAGATTAATTGAATACCCTGCATTCTCTGAATCCGTAGAATTGGTAGTTTCCCCTGAATTCCTAGAATACCTAGAATGCCGTGATTTCTTCGAATTCCGTGAATTATCTTAATTCTGTAATTCGTTTGAATGCCATGAATTTCCTGAATTCAATAAATTCTCTGAATATCATGAATACCATTAATTCCACGAATTCCCTGAATTCCATGAATTTCCTTAATTTCCTGAATTCTGTGAATGTTCTGAATTCACTGCTAGTTCTGAATTTTTCGAATTCATTAATCATTCTGAATTCACTGAATTTATCTTATACGCTGAATTGTTAGAATTCATAAATTCTTGGAATCCCTGGCATTTTTCGAATCCTCTGGAATCTTGGAATTTACTGATTTCCTTGAAATCCTGGATTGCCTTCAAAACCTTGAATTCGAAAGAATTCCTGCAATTATAGGAATTCCTGAAATTTTCTGAATTTAGACAAATTGAAAGAATTGCGAGGAATTTAATAAATGTCCACAATTCAGAGAATTCAAAGGGATTCAGATCATTTAGGGCATCCAGAAGAATGAAGAAGTTTTCAAGGAAGTTAAAATAGTGATTACTGACTGGTTTCAGTGTATTATTTAGAACTAATTTAAGTTTACTTCAATTCCTTTAAATCATTTTAAATTCAGATTGAATTTCTTTGCATTGTTTTGAGCACTGAAATCTATGTAGTCTTTTGAATTCTTTTAAATTATTTGTAATCCTCTCAAAATCTTTCAAATTCTTTTGAATTCTTTTAACTGCCTTGAAAACTTCTTCATGCTTCTGAATGCCCTAAATGATCTGAATTCCTTTGAATTCTCTGAATTTTCGAAATTTATTAAATTCATCGCAATTCTTTTAATTTGTCTAAATTCAGAAAATTTCAGGAATTCGTAATATTCCAGGAATTCTTCCGAATTCAAGATTTTCAAGGCAAGGCAGGATTTCAAGGAAATCAGAAAATTACAAGATTTCAGAGGATTCGAAGAATGCAAGGGATTCCAAGAATTTATTAATTCTAATAATTCAGCGTATAAGATAAATTCAGTGAATTCAGAATGATTAATGAATTCAAAGAATTTGGATCCAGCAGTGAATTCAGAAAATTCACCTAATTCAGGAAATTAAGGAGATTCATGGAATTCGTGGAATTAGTGGAATTCCTGATATTGAGAGAAATCATTGAATTCAGGAAATTCATGGAATTCATGAAATTCAAAGGAATTACAGAATTAAGAGAATTCACGGAATTCGAATAAATTACGGCATTCTGGGTATTCTAAGAATTCAGGGAATACCAACAATTATACGGATTCAGAGAATGCAGGGTATTCAATTAATCTAAAATTTTCAGAATATTTCATGAATTCAGAAAATTCAAAGAATTAATGGAATTAGAAAATTTTGAAATATTTTAGAGAATATCAACAATACAAAAAATTAAGGATTTTCAATCACTTTTTGGAATTCACGGAAATCAGAATATTCATGGAATTCATTGAATTTACGAAATTGATGGTATTCGTGGAATTCATGGAATTCGTAGCATTCAGGAAATTAAGGAGATTAATGGAATTCAGAGTATTCAGGAAATTGAGAAAATTCGTGGAATTATGGGAATTTAGGAAATTCAGAGTGTTCATGGAAATTCAGGAAATTCATGGAAGTTAGGAAATTCATGGAATTCAAAGGAATTACAGAATTCAGAGAGTTCATGGAATTCGAAGAAATTACGGCATTCATGATATTATAAGAAATTAGGGGATACAAAAAATTTTACGGATTAGAAGAATGCAGGGTATTCAATTACTTTACAATTTTGAGAATATTCCATGAATTCAGAAAATTCAAAGAATTGATGGAATTTGAAAGAATTGAGAAAATATCAATAATTCAGAAAATTCAGAATATTCAATAAATTTTTGGAATTCACAGAATTCAGAAAATTCATGGAATGCATTGATATCACGAGATTCATGGAATTCAAAGAATTTATAGAATTAATTGAATTCACGGAATTGATGGAATTCATGGAATTCAGGGAATTTATGGAATTGATGGAATTCAGGGAAGTTATGGAATTCATGGTATTCAGTAAATTAAGGAGATTCATGGAATTCCGGGAATTCAGAAAATTCGTGAAATTATGGGAATTCAGGAAATTCAGAGTATTAATGAAAATTCAGGTAATTCCTGAAAGTTAGGAAATTCATAGAATTCAAAGGAATTACAGAATTAAGAGAATTCATGGAAATTAAAGAAATCACGGCATTCAGGGTATTATAGGAATTCAGGGGATGCCAAAAATTGTACAAAGAATTGATGGAATTTGAAACATTTGAAAGAATATCAATAATTCAGAGAATTTATAGAATGCAGAGAATTTATAGAATTCAGAGAATTGATAGAATTCAGAGAATTTACAGAATTCAGAGAATTTATAGAATTCATGGAATTCAGGGAATTTATGGAATTCATTACATTTATAGAATTCGTGGAATTTAGGGAATTCATGCAATTGATGCAATTCAGCGATGTCACGAAATTCCTAGAATTCATGGAATTCAGGAACTGCACGGAATTCAGGAATATCATGGAATTCAGGAAATTAAGGAGATTCACGGAATTCATCGAATTCAGGGAATTCGTGGAATTATCGAAATTCAGGAAAATCAGAGTACTCACGGAATTCAGGGAATTCGTGGAATTCAGGGAATTCGTGGAATTCAAAGGAATTACAGAATTCAAAGAAATCACGGTATTCAGGGTATTAAATTAATTTTTGAGATACCAAAAATTCTACGGATTCAGAGAATGCGCGGTATTCAAATAATTTAAAATCTTGAGAATATTCCAAGAATTCAGAAAATTCTAAGAAATATATTGAATTTGAATAATTTGAAATAATTTAGAGTATATCAATAATTCAGGAAATTCAAGGAATTCAAGGAGTTCGGAGAATGCAGGGTATTCAATTAATTTAAAACTTAGAGAATATTCCATGAATACAGAACATTCCAAGAATTGATGAAAATTTTCAAAATTTCAAAGAATTAAGAGAATATCATTGATTCATAAAATCCGGAATTTTCAAAGAATTTTGGAAATTCACAGAATTAAGAGAATTCATGGAATTCATTGAATTCACGAAATACATGAAATTCGTGGACTTCATGTAATTTAGGAAATTCGTGAAATTCAGGGAATTCAGGGAAGTAATTGAATTCCTGAAGTTCATGGAATTCCTGAAATCCATGGAATTCAGAAAATTCATGGAATTCAGGAAATTTATGGAATTCAGGAAATTCATGGATATTCACGGAATTCACGGAATTCAGGGAATTCATGGAATTCAGGCAACTCGTAGAATTCAGGGACTTCATCGAATTCAAGGAATTTGTGAAATTATTTGAATTATTGGAATTCAGGAAATTCAGAGTATTCATGAAATTCAAATAAAGTGTACTTCATTATTAAGTATTAAGAGAATTCAAGGAATTCAGAAAAATTACGGCATTCAGGATATTCTAGGAATTCAGGGGATACCAAAAATTCTAGAGATCCACAGAATGCAGGGTATTCAATTAGTTAAAAATTTTGGGAACATTACATGAATTCGGAAAATTTAATCCGTTTAGAAATTCAGAGAATTCGATCAATGCGGGATATTCAACGAATTTAGGTAAATTCAAGAAGGTCAGGGATTTAAAAAAAATTAGGGAATTCAAGTAATTCAGGGAAACTATCTAATTCTGAGAATTAAGAAAAATCTTGAAATTCTGAGGGTTAAAAGAATTTAAAAAATTCAGGATATTTGAAGAATTTATTTAATTTCGAGTGCTTACGGGATTATTAGAATTTCCAGATTGCAGTGAATTCAAAATATTCCTGCAATTTGAAAAAATAAAAAGACTTTGGAGAACTCCAGAAAATAAAATGAAAATGCAATGGAAGTTTGAAATAATATAATGAACCAGAGATTTGATTCCTGAACCTTTCTGCTGTTTATTAAGCAAATAAAATCGAATTACAAAGTTTCATAAAGCCTGACATAAATTTAGCAATAAAAACATACTAAAATATATGACCGCTCCATTATGCAAAAATTTCAAAATTATGTCGAAGATAAACTCAAATTGACTACTTCGCAGGAGAAGAGGATAAAGAACTATAACTGTATTATATGCCATTACGTTATGATGAGATGAGTTTTATGTTTCGCCACAAGCCATATTTTCTTACCTTACCTTACTTGTAGCCAGTAAGTGAATTACGAAAACTTTTGATATCTTATCAACTCGAAGATTAACCTTTATCGACAACTTTCAAGCATAAGAAAAAAGTATCATGAAAAAGGTTTAATAAAGAAAGTCTACCACAAAAGTATCTCCAACTTTAGAAATAACTGAAGGGTGACAGTGCATAACTAGATAAGTATGGTTTCAACAGAAAACAGTTTTTTTTTCATTAAACTGTTCTTAAAGGATTAAATAGATTTTGTGTTTGAAGTTTTTTTTTTAATCTCATTTTTTATCCAAATTATTAAAAAGTGCATAATTCTGATAAAAAGCTCCTTCTAAAATTTTGAGCACGAAGATCTGAAAAAAATTAAATTGTACGAAGAGGTTACGAAGCAGCGTACGAAAACACTTATGCTTTTTATTTTAAACATATAACACATTCAAATGTAAATATTCTTAGACTAGGAAAACCATATAAGCTCCAATAAAAAGCTTACTTTTTAAATTTTGAGCGAAAGGACCTTAGGAAAATTAAATACTGCGAAGAGGTTACGAAGCAGTAGAGAAAAACTCTTTCTCTTCTTATTTAAAAACACAGGCCACATTCGCATGTGCTTATTCTTGGAAGAGGATAATCATAAAAAATCGAATACAAAGCTGATTTTTAAATTTGAGCGGAGTACCTTAAAAAATTTAAATACTATGAAGAGGTTACGAATCATCGGACAAAAACTCTTTCGCTTTGCATATAAAAAGATAGACCACATTCCAAGACAAATATTCTAATTGTAAGCCCAGGATAACCAAAAAGCTCTAATAAAAAGCTATTTTTTAAATTTAGTGCGAAAGGACCTAGAAAAAATTGAATATTGTGAAGAGGTAACAAATCAGCGTAGAAAAACTCTTTTTCTTCTTATTTAAAAACATAGACCACATTTGCACATGAATATTCTTAGTCGCGGATAACCAAAAAAGCTCTGATAAAAAGCTCATTTTTAAATTTTGAGCGTCGGACCTTAAAACAAATTGAATACTACGAAGAGGTTACGAATCATTAGAGAAAAACTCTTTTGCTTTGTATTTAAAAATATAGACCACATTCCCACATAAATATTGTGAGCCCACGATAACCAAAAAAGGTTTAATAAAAAGCTTATTAAAAATTGTTT
>CAKNWT010318550.1:0-12012 GCA_932066315.1 Andricus coriarius
TTCGTCATTCAAGACAAACCTAAAGACCTCAGACGATCACCGTGCATTGGAGACTATTTCGACACCTTTCTACAAGCTTGTGACCTAATTATAAACAATAGTCAATACAATATTTAATTTCCCACTTATACTTTCTTTTTGTAGAATCAATTCGGCTATTTAAGAAATGGGTCCCAGGAAGTAACGATCAGGCCCCTGAACTTGCTGCTCGTTATTACCTAAGCTATATACGTAAAGGTAAAATCATCGAACTCCTTCCAGGCACTTGGAAAGTAGGAACACATGTGGAAAATGGTCGCGAGTATGTTATTGGATTTATCGAAAATGGACCAGATGGACAAATTTTGTGTCCATTCGTTAATGGAGATTCCAAAATTAAATTACGTATAGACAATTACGGTTTATATGCCGATGTACTTTCTCCAATCTTGGAGGAGGATCCTGTGAATGATCTGCTTTTCAAGAAATACAATCAGAACACTCTTGTTGTCCTGATTAAAGACAAACGTATACCCCTCTTCGAGATCATTGACTGATTCAGCTAAATTGCCCAACCCTGTCGTCAATCCTGTTTGGTACAAAGAATCGTAAAAATAAATTTCTGTATGTATGATCTACAACTGTAATTATATTGTATATTGTTTACGCATTAGTGCAGAATAAACTGGAAAAAATTGGATGGACTCAGATGATTATGGTTTATATTATACTTGAGCGATATATTATGGAGAAAAATAAAAAATACAACAAAAAAAAGTTTGCAAACAAGGTTTCATCAGTTTTCGACATCCATATAAAACCTCTTGATACATGCATACATACATATAGCATTGGAATCAGAAAAAAAGAGTTTGAGGGGAATGGAAAAGAGGATTTTTATAGCGGAAGTTGTTTGAGTGTATGGGAAAGGCGCTTTCACCTTTCCTTTTTTATCATTTATTTATTATATATTATTGCTTTTTATTATGAATTGATAATTGTTCATAGGATATAGAAGGTTTTTACATAGGTTAATAGATTCACCTACTCAAAAATAATAAATTTGATACCTAAAATCTATGCGTAATTAACAACTAAAGATTAACCAATTGGAAGCATGCGTTAGATGGAGGACAGTCCATGTGTTACTGATGAGGGTGTGTGCGCAAAAGAGTAATTTTAAATTTGCAGGAGGTTCTGAATATCAATGGTGCCACTTCACACGGCAACTGAGAGACAAGATTCTTAGAAAATATCTTTTCCTTTAGAAAACACGTTGAATTATTTTACTTCTTTCGAGTATTTATAATTCTGTAGTATTCAAACGAATTCTTAGAATTCACTTGTGCTCATTTGAATTTTTTGAAGTTTTTTGCAATTATCTTGAGACCTTTACAGTACACCATAAATTATTTTGAATTTCTCCAAGTCTTTTGTATCTTATGAAATCTACTTAATTCTCTCGATTCTTCTGAAGTTTCTGAATTCTTCTCAATTGTCTGAATTCATTGAATTCTCTGCACTCTTTCAAATTCTCTGAAATCTTTTGAATTCTGTAAATTCTTCTGTATTCTCTAAGTTCTTTTGTAATTCTATAATTTTTGTTTATTTCTTAATTCTTCTGAATTCTTTGAATTTTTCTTAATTCTCTGAATTCTTCTGCTATTCTCTAATTTCTTCCGAATTGGCTAAATTTTTCCCAATTCTCTGAATTCTTCTCAATTTCCTGAATTCTTTTAAATTCTCTGAACTCATTTAAGTCCTCTGAAATATTTTGAATTCTTTCGTATTCCCTAAGTTCTTTTGAAATCCTCTAAATTTTTTTCTGAATTCTATAAATTCTCTAAAATTTTGTGAATTCTTTTGCACTCCGTGAATTCTTCTGAAGTTTCCAAATTCTTTGAATTCTTCTTAATTCTCTGAATTGTTCTGAATTGTTCTGAATTTTCTGAATTCTTCTCAATTGTCTAAATTCATTGAATTCTCTGAACTCTTTCAAATTCTCTCAAATCTTCTGAATTCTCTAAATTCTTTTGTATTCTCTAAATTCTTTTGTAATTCTATATATTTTTTTTTAATTCTGTGAATGCTTTTGAAGTTTGTAAATTCGTCCGCACTCTGTGAATTCTTCTGAATTTTCTAAATTTTTCCGAATTATCTGAATTCTTCTCAATTGTCTGAATTCTTTAAATTCTCTGAACTCTTTTAAATCCTCTGAAATCTTTTGAATTCTTTTGTATTCCCTAAGTTCCTTTGAAATCCTCCAAATTTTTGTTTGAATCCTGTAAATTCTTTTAGAGTTTGTGAATTCTTTTGCACTCTGTGAATTCTTCTCAATTTTCCAAATTCTTCCTAGTTCTTTGAATTCTTCTTGATTCTATGAATTCTTCCGCCATTCTCTGAATTCTTCCAAATTCTTTGAATTCCCTGAATTGTTTTTTTAAATTTTCTGAACTCTCTAAACTGTTTCGAATTTGTTGAACTCACGATATCACTGAATTTTTAAAATGTTTTTCAATTATCTTGAAATCATTAGAATACACGTAGCATTATATTGAATTTCTTTGAATATTTTTCATTCTGTAGAATTCACACGAATTCTACAGAAACTAAAATATTTTTTTTCATAATTCGCTTGAAATGTATAAAAAAGAACATGAATTGATCTTAATTTCTGCATGTATTTTGTATTCTATGAACTCTCCTGAATTATTCTGAAATCTGATAATTTTTGAGTTGTCTGAATTCTTTTGAATTCTTTGAGATATTTTAGATTCTATCAATTCTTTTGTATTATCTAAATTTTTTTTAATTATCTAAATTTATTTTGAATTCTGTGAATTCTTTTGAAATCTGTGAATTCTTCGGAATTCTATGAATTCTTCTAAGTTCTCTAAATTCTTCTGAATTTTCTGAATCGTTTCCAAATTTTATGAACTCATTAAACAGCTCTGAATTTGTCGAATTCTCACGATATTCGTGAATGTTTAAAAAATGTTTTTTTTTTTTAATATCTTGAAATCATTAGAATACACCTTTAGTTAGTTTGATCTCGTTCTTCCGAATATTTTTAATTCACTTTGAAATCTGTAGAATACATGTTGAATTAATTTAACTTTCTTCGAATATTTTGAATCCTGAAGAATTCTACAGAATTCAAAACACTTGAAGGAATTTAAAATAATTCAATGCGTATTCTAAAGATATCGAAAGTATTCATAAAATTGAAAAGGAATTCAGAAGACTACTTGAATACAAAATATTTCGGAGAATTCAAAATAATTCAGGAGAATTCAGATGATACGAAAGAAATGTAGAAATTCAAAAAAATTAATGGTGCGTTGTAAAAGTTTTTAAGAGAGTTCAAAGAAACTTCAAAACAAGTCAAACTAAGTCAAAATAATTAAAAAATTCAGAACAGTTTAAATGATTCAGAAAATTTCAAAAGAATTCAGATAATTAAAAAAAAGCAATAAAAAAGAATTCATAGAATTCTAATTATTTCAGAGAATTGGAACTGATTCAGACAATTCAAAATTTACAAGCGAGTTTAGAATAATTAAGGAGAGTTCAAAGAATACAAAAGACTTGGAGAAAGAACAATTTATGGTGTATGGTTAAGATTTCAAGAGAATTCAACAAATTCAAAACAGTTGAGAGAGTTCAGAAATATGTCAAACAATTCAGAGAATTCAGAATAAATCAGAGAATTCGAAGAATTTGGAAGAATTCAGATAATGCGGAAGAAATCTAAGAATAGTGAAAGCATTCATAGAATTAAGAAGAATTCAAAGAATTAGGAAAAATTTAGAAAATTCGGAAGAAATCACAGAGTGGAAATTAATTCACAAACTTCAAAAGAATTCACAAAATTAAAAAAAATTAGAGCATTTCAAAAGAATTTAGAGAATACAAAAGAATTCAAAAGGTTTCAGAGAATTTGAAAGAGTTTAGAGAATTTAAAAGAATTCGGACAATTGAGAAGAATTCAGAGAATTAAGAGAATAGCGGGAGAATTCACAAGAAGTCAAAGAATTAAGAAGAATTCAGAGAATTCAGAAGAATTCACAGAGTGTAAAAGAAGAAACAATCTTCAAAAGAATTCAAAGAATTAAAAAAAAAATATAGAATTTCAAATTAATTTAGAGAATACAAAAGAATTCATAGAATCCAAAAGATTTCAGAGAATTCGAAATTCAGAGAATACAAAAGACTTGGAGAAATTCAAAATAATTAAAAATTACTCTTTTGCGCACACGCCCTCATCAGTGACACATAGATTGTCGTTTATCTAACGCATGATTCCGATTGGTTATTCTTTAATTGTTAATTACTCATTTATTATTTACCTTACAACGAATTTTTATTATTATTTTCAACTCCATTTTTTATGAAGAATTCAAAAATATAAGAATGTTATAATGTTATATAAGAAAATATAAGGTTTGTTTATACATCAATCGATTTGTCTCGTCATAACGCATAAATACAACACGTTTAATACGGATATTTTCATAAATCAATTCATCTGATCAAAATCAACAAATCGAGCACTTATCATGTACTATACCGCCATAAAAAATAGCTATAAACATTTAATCACATTATGTCAACTAATGCCACCTGTATTTGAAAATATTCGGTTTACAGAGTCTGTGATAAAAATTCTTGTAAAGTGTGAATTTTTCAAATTATTCCTTGTCATTCTCTCGTTATTAAAGAAAGAAGGAATTTCACTGAAGTTCATATCTGAAACACAGTTCATACGCCTTTCCGGAATAACCTTAAACTTTTTTGTTTTTCAAGATGTCAGTACTTTATTTGAAAAAAATTGCATCATACAAATTTTTATTTATTGTAAAGAAACTTTATCTTTGAATGGATTAAACGAATTTACTGAAAAGATTTCTTAAGTTTAAACATAACTTTTCTCTAAGAGTATGTGAGACTAAAATAAGGAACATATTTTCAGTGAGACTTTGAAGGTTTCATACCACACGTTCATGATATAGATACGAGAGAGAAGATAAAAAGAACAAATATTTGTGTATCTTTATAGTCACTGTTTTTTTAAACAATGACATGAATGGCTCGCCTAGGTTGTTTTCAGCATTTGTAAATCTTATTATATATTTTACATTCATAAACATATATCAAAAGAATTCATCATCAATCTGTATCAGCATGAAAAATCGAATTTTTAAGTTTATATGAATGTCTATAATCTATTCTAAACAAATTTAATAAATAATAATGTAATAATCGTAATGAATTTTTAAGATTCTAATAAATTATTGTTATAAGCATTTTCAAAGGGTAAAAATTAAAGAATATAAATAAAATGAAATCATACAATATGAATTTATTCTACAATATACAATATAATTTATTTATTTCTTTGGTTGAAAAGTTAACTATTTTATTCGAAGTTCGTTTTTTTGTTAAAAATTAATTTCGTGTACTGAAAGTAGTTATTTCACATGTTCTTTTTTCAAATTTATCTTCTTTAGCTAAAAACTCAACTTTTGGTTTGTAAATTCCTGTATTTTTTTCATCTTTTTGGTAGTTATGAAAATTTCTAAAGTCATAAAAATGAATAAAATTATAAAAATTTCTGAATTTGATTAATTTGTTAAATTTCTAAAATTGTTCAAATCCTAAAATTATAAAATTATGTTCCAAATTTTGTAACTATCACAATTTTTCAAGTTTCTGAAAGTTCCAAATTTGTAGAATTGTCAAAATTTCTAATATTTCAAAAACTTCAAATATTTTTAAAATTCATGAAATTACCAACATTCCTGAAATTTCCGCAATATCTCAAATATTCAAAATTTCAACAAATATTGAAATTGGTGAAATTTCTAAGTTGTTCAAAATTTAAAAAAATATCAAGATTTCTAAAATTATAAAAACTTCTCCAAATTTCTAAAATTACCAACATTTCTGAAATTTCTAAGATGTCCAAAATGTCGAAAATATGTAAAATTTCAAAATTGTAAAAATGTATGAAATTTTATAAAGTGTTGAACAAATTTTTAAATTTCCAAAATTTTCTACATTTCAAAAATTATAAAAATTTCTTAGTTTTTTTAAATGATAAATGTTCTCAAAATTTTCAAAGTTTTTAAATTTAAAAAAAAATTTAATTTAAAGAATTTCTTTAAAATTTTCAAATTTTCAAAAGTTTGGATGTTCTAAATTTTTTTAATCATTTATATATACCATAGATTTTCAACATTTGAAAATTTATTTAGAAAATATATTTAGAAGCTTTGAGAAGATACCAAAATTATTTAAAAACTTGAAAAGATGTCAAATAATTCTTTTAATCTAAATTTTGGAAAGGTTTCTAAAGAATAAAAAACATTTCTTTAAAATCCTATAAAACTTTTAAACGATTTTTAAATTGGAAAAACCAGCTTTGAACGAATATTTAAGAAGATTTCCAAACATTTAGAGATTTTAAAAATTGTCGGAAAGGAATCTGAAAGATTTTAATGACATTTTTTTAATTTTCCAGGAATTTGAAAAATAATTTAGGAACATTTTGAATCATGTTGAAGGATATTTAAAAGTTTTTGAAAAATTCCAGAATCAATTGAAATTTTGAGAATTTTTCCACAATTGTTTAACAAGATGTAGATTTTTTAAGATTTCAAAACAAAATTTAGAAACTTTCTTACACTGTTGAAATGTTTCAAGAAATTAAAAAACATTTCTTAAGATTCCTGGAAAAATTTCAAATGATTTTTTGTTTTGAAAAGTTAATATTGATGGAAAACTGAAAATGGTTTGAAATTATTTCAAATTATTTCCTAAAACTTTTAAAATTTCCAAGCAAAATTTTTCAATTTTCTAAAATGAAAAAATGCAGAAAAAATTGGAATCAGGTTAAAAGATACTTAAAAGTTGTTCCAAAATTCCATAATTAATTTAAATCTTGAGAATATTTCAAAAAATTTTAAGAAAATGTAGATTTTCTGAGATTTTAAAACAAAATTGAAAAGCTTTTTTAGAATGTTAAAAAATTTCAAGATATTACAAAAAAAAAAAATGTGTTGAAAAATACATTTCATTAGAAAAGTGAAAAAGATTTGAACAAATTTCAAATTATTTCCTAAGTTTCTAAAATTTCGAAGCAAAATTTTTCAAGAAAAATGTATAGAAGATTCGAGTAAGTTTAAAAGATATTTTTAATGTTGTGAAAAGATTCAAGAATAATTTAAAACTTGAAAAGAAGTCAAATAATTTTTTGATTCTAGACTTCTAAAAGGTTTCTACAGAATAAACGAATTTTCTTCAGATTCCTGGCAAATTTTTTCATGATTTTTGGTTTTGAAAAATCCATTTTAAGAGAAGATTTAACATGATTTCAAAACCCTTGAAAAGATTTCAAAATTTTTCGGAAAGGAATGTGAAAGGTTTTAAGGTAGTCTTTCAACTTAGTACGATTTTTACCAATAATTTGGGAAACATTCGAATCATTTTATAGGACATCTAAAAGTTTTGAAAAAATTCTAGAATTAATTTAAACATTGAGAATATTTCAAAAAATGGTAAACAAAATGTAGATTTTTTAAGATTTCGAAATAAAATTTTGAAGTTTTTTAAGGTTTTTGAAAGGATTAAAGGGAAGACAATATTTTTTAAGATTCCTGGGAAAATTTATAATAATTTGATCAAAATATTTTTATATTTGAAAAGATTTCTGAAAAGTTATAAAATATTTTTAAATTTCTTCCAAACTTCTAAAAAGACACATCAGAAGAGCGAATTTTTAAATAGTTATTCAATTTTATATTATTTTTATAAAAAATTATATTATTGTGGTAAAAGTTCACTTTTTTTTTTGAACATTCATTATCTTAGTGAAAATTTAATTTCTTTTCTTACAATTTTCAATATTTTTTGGATTCGGTTTTTTTTTTGTTATAAATTAATTTTTTTAACTGAAAATTTAAGTGCTTCATGTTTACTTCAACATTTATCTTCTTCACATGATAATTCAACTATTCGATAGAAAATTTCTTTGAAAATTTAAAATATAGTTGAAAATGTCTGTATTTTGTTAAATGCTAATCATTTTTGTACAAAATTAATCTTTTTCGCTGAAAATTAATTTCTTTGATTGGTTGTTAGTTTTTTCATTGAAAATTAATTTTTTCGACTGAAAATTTAACTATTTCATTTTTTGTCGAAAACGTAAATTTCTTGATGGATATTGTTTTTCTCTTCTTGGTTTTTCATTCATCTTTTTGGTTAAAAATTTAACTATGTTTTTGAAAATTCATCTTCTTGGGTGAAAATTTGTATTTTTTTCGGGTTTCAAATTCATTTTTGTTGTTGTTGATAATTCATTTCTTTGATTCAAAATTAATTTTTTTAACTGAAAATTTAACTATTCCATTTTTTTCGAGAATTCATCTTTTTGGGGAGATATTTAATCTTCTTGGTTGAAAATTTAACTGTTTGTTTAAAAATTTAACAATTCTGTTGAAATTTTTTTTTTTTGTAGAATATTCATCGTTTGGGTTTAAAATTTAACTGCTTGGTTAAAAATTAATTTTCTTGGTGAAAGATTCATTATTTTAGTTAAAAAATAATTTTTTTGTCGAACGTTCAAGTATGTTGTTAAAAATTATTTTTTTTTCTGTTTGTTGAAAATTAATTTTTTTTACTCCAAATGTAAGTACCCCATTTTTTATAAAAAATTAGTCTGTTTTGTTTAAGGATTTAAATAATTTGTTGAAAATTCGTACTTCTTGGTACCCTTTTTTTTATTTGTAAATTACTGATTTTGACTGCAAATGGAGTCCTTCCATTTATTCTTCAAAATTTATCTTTGTGAGTAATTTTTGGTTTTCGAAAATAATTATTTAAATTTAAATAATGCAATGAAAATATTAAAAAATGATAATTTTTCACCTATTGCAAACTGAGGACCGAAAATGAAGTTTTAGTGCATTTATTATATTTTATAGCAAATTTTTGATTACTATAAGAATATTAAAAATGCCAATGTTATTTAGATTTATTTTACTATAGAAAAGTACGCATATTTGCAAATTTGCAATAGATATTTTTGAAACGAAAATTGTAACACAAATTGTAATTAATTAAAAAATTATTACTAATTTATCGGGTTATAAACAATTTTCAAAATTCTTAAGACCCATGTGCAGACCATTTTTTTAAAATATTTTTTTATTTTTTTTATTTTTATCACTTATATAAATTTATATATATTTATTTTTATAGAAATTTTTAATTATTTATATGAAAATTGAAAAATAAAATTTGTTTATTAATATAAATAAATAATTGCATGTTGCAATTATCTCTGAAAAGTGGTTTCTGGAAAATTTTATTAGAAAAGAGTGGAAATTATATCGTATATAATTAAAAATATTCAAAATCGAAGAATTGCAATTTTTCAACTTTTTAATTTAAATAATTTTCAGTTCGAAGCGTTAAATTTTCTCTATTCGAAGGCCTATACTGTGTATGCAAAACTACAATTATATCACATATAAGAAAATAAAGAATTTTACTTTATTATCCATAAAAATAATCTTCAATGTTTCTGAGGACACTGATTTAAAATAAATGTATTCAATGTGTGCTTGTAAATAAAAAATAAGAAAATCTTTTTAGAAATTATAGTACTATAATTATAGATATTAAATTGTTGAGAAATTTATTTTATAAATTTGTGAAAATATTGTTTTAATAAATACTGATTTGGTTGTTTTGAAAAATCGAGGAAAAGAATGTTGCCAAATTTACACACATAATTAAGAGTATTAGTTTCAGTTGATTAAGATTTATTAATATAAAATTTTGTTTTTACATTTTCAGTAAGAATAATTAATTTTCATTGAAGAAAAAGAAAAAGCTGATAAATCAAACCAAAAAATACAAATTTTCAAAGAAGAATTACATTTTCAACCAAGAAAGATTTTTAAATCAATGGAAAAAAATCTTATATAAAATATTAAGTTTTTCAGTTATAAAGTCGAATTTTCTGCCAAAATAATTAAAGTTTCGACTTAAAGACGAGTTTTCAGAACAAAAAAATTAATTTTCAACTGTTAAAGATCAACTTTCTAGCAACAATGAAATAGCTACATTTTTAATTTAAAAAATTCATTCTCAACAAAAAGAAAACGAATTTTCAAACAAAACTGTTAATTTTTAATAAAAAATCTCCATTTTTTATGAAAAAAGACAATTTTTCAACAAAATAGATGAATTTTCAATTAAAAAAGATCAAATTTCAACGAAAAGTAGAATAATTTAATAATTATTCTTTTTCATTCATTTTGAAAAAAAACAAGATTTATCAACTAGAATTATGAATTATGAAAAAAAATTTAAAAGGAATCATTTATTTATAAAAAGTAAAATCAAATTATATATATTTATTTTTCACACTTATAAATTGTGCAATTCAAAGACTTAAAAAAACATGTAAATCCACGATATCATTTTTCCAACTTTAAAAAAAAAATGGTAACATTTTTAACAAATTTAAAAAAAATTACAATTCGCAATGGGTTAAAGGTGGAACCTTTAAAATTGAGACAATATTTGAAAGTTTATAATTTGAAGTTGAATAAAATAGTTTATTTATGAGTCTATTCATTTTAAATTATTTTAAAATTTTAAAAAGTTTTTTCCAAACTTTACTTTTTACTCATGTTTGTATCTACTTTAGTGATTGTTGTACTATTTCTAATGAACGCATATATTGTAGAATTTTTACCCATCATAGATTTTTTTATATTTTCTTATATTGTTTGTCAGTCTTGATTTGAGTAATCATTTTTTTGAAAAGCAAATATTTCATATTGAATTTTTTTCACAAATTCAGGAATTAATCTTTTGATTTTCATAATAAAACTACGAAACTGCTATAGAATTCAATTACACATTGCTTTATGTAAAAAAATATTTTTTCGATTTTATCAAATATTTCTTTACATACATCGCATTTTTCTTTCCAACACGGAAAAATAGAATTTATGGAACCAAGAATCTCATTTCTCAGCATCAAGAAAATTTTCTTTAACAGTAGTAATTTTTATTTGAACCAGACACATATCTTTTGCTGATACAAAGAAATTAATCCTGTGGCTATATTTTCTTGATTTTTTATTTTCTTGATTTCTTGATTCTTGATTTTGTGGATTGCTGTCAAAATTGCTATTCCTCATCCAAAATTTCATTTAAAATAACCATGTTTTTAATAACATTCTACAAAAAGTATTTTTGAATCTAAAATAATAAAAATAACACAATTAAATTTTTAAACCGAAATTTTATGATTTTATATTTTATATATTTTATTTTTATATATCTTATTTTTATATTATATATTTTTTCCATAGAATCGAACGATAAAATTAGTTTTCATGTTATATCTCACAAATTTGAAAACCTTATTTGAACAATTTTAGTTTAAATAAATAAAAAACGTATTTTTTTACTTAAAATCATCCCTTGGTCAAAAACTAATTTTTCATAAAAAATTATGTTTTTCAAATGTTTAAACAAAAATTGTTCAAGCAATGTAATTAATTTGTTATGCAAAGTCAGTCTGGCAGCAAGTTTAATTTTCAGTTAGAGAAATACGTTTTTAAGCAAATAAAATAAATTTTCAACCAAACAAATCCGTTTTCTTCCAAAAGGATTGAATGTGCATAAGAAAATTTTTTAATTAAACATTTAACTAAATTTTTTGTCGAAAACTGTAATCCTTTTGGTAGAAAAGGCATTTGTTTGGTTGAAAATTAGTTTTTTAACTAAAAATTAATTTTTTTAACTAAAATTGTAACTATTCCATTTTTCGTCGAGATTTTAACTTTTTTGACAGACATTTAATCTTTTTGTTTGAAAATTCATCTGTTGGGTTGAAAAATTAACTAGTTCGTTAAAAATGTATTATCTTTGTTATAAAACTTATTTCTCTAACTTACAGTTAAACTATTCTATTTTTGTTGAAAATTTATTTTTTCTAGTTGAAAATTC
>CAKNWT010318558.1:0-10399 GCA_932066315.1 Andricus coriarius
CAGATCTTCCAAAATTCTAGAAAATTCTCTATCCTAAAATATTTCAAACTCTTCGAAATCCCTTCAAATATTATAAAAATCAACTAACAATACCTCACTTCGCGTGAATAAATTCTTTAAAATGCACTATAATATTATAAAATTCGGTGAAATTCTATGATATTTACAGAAATCCTGGAAAACTGATTAAAATACCTTGAGAGCTATTAAAATCCCTTAAAATAATGGAAATCCTTGGAATCTTTTACAATTGCCTAAAATATTTCAAATTAAAAGATCTTGAAAATGCCTTAGAAGTTTCAAATTATTGAAATCTATTCAAAAATGTCTCGGAATCTTTAAAAATACCCTGAAATATTTCAAAACAATTCAGAAATAGGTATAGACCTGAATTAAATAGTGATTAACCCATGAGTTAATTTATTGAAAGAAAAGTAACTAATGTGATCTTTTTATTTTAAAACGTGACTAAAAAGTGATTTGAGAAAAAAGTGTCTAATAGTGACTATGTAGCAGCCCTGATTATTTGTTAGTTACTTCTTACAGAAATTCCCTGATTTGTTACTTTTTCAAAATCCCTGACTCTTGGAAGCTTTAATCTTATTATACAATTTTTTAAAGTTGCATTATGGGCTGCAAAAAGGGTACAATAGGGACCAAATGTTGAAAATAGGGTACTTTAGGCACCTTAACTGAATATAGGGTACACTAGGGGATATAGGGACCGGGTTGTGAGGCCTGAAAATATAGTTATTTTTTATGAGAATTAAGAGTAAAATAATGCACAAATGTTCAAACTAATTAAAGAATTTAAAGTTGGAAACGTTTAATTTAAATCATACATAAATAATATATACATTATAAAGAAAATCTTGTAAACAATGCTTCCCAAATTGAATGGTGTACAATTGAAATATTTCAAAATTTCAAATCATTCCGATTATTAACTTTCGATTATCGTTGCAAATTTGTGAATTTCAATACCAGACAGATTTTAGGTGTAGATTTATTTTTGTATATTGAAATCATAAATATTCTTTTCTTCTATAAAGTTATAATTAAATTTTATACATCAATTACCTGAATTGTCGTATACTTTATTTTAATGACAGGTACTTCAATAAGGGAATTGTATTACTGAATTTATAACTCCATATAATTAAATTGAAGAACAACCTTGGGACGACTGAAAAATCCAAAAAAATAAAATTCCCAGCACAGTAAACTTCCCCAAAAAGAAAATGTTCAAAATATTAAATTCTCAAAATTGTAAAGTATCGATAATTAAAAATTCCACAATAATACATTACAAAATATTTGACACTACAAAATTTCCGACACAGGGAATTTCCTGAAACTAAACATACAAAAATATTTATTTATTATTATTTTTTGTTTAATGTTTAAAAAAATAATGATTTAGTTTCGGGATTTTTATAATTTTTTAATTTCCCCGTGTCTGCAATTTTACAGTTTCGGATATTTTACAATCTCAGCAATTTTATTTCGAGAATTTTTTTATTATCGGGAATTTTCAAATTCGATAATATCATAATTAAGATCCTGAAAATGTTATTATTCAGAAATTTTCTAACTCTGAATTTTTAAATTGTCGGAAATTTTATAAGGACGACTGAAAAATTCCCAACAATAAAATTTCCAACACTGTAAAATTGTGGTAAATAGATTATTTGAAGTAGAAACATGCATATTGTATTGTTTGAAGAAAATACCATATTTATCACGTCGTACGTCAATAAAAACACTTGAAAAACACTGACATGCATGCAGTGATGCTAACTTTTTCAACTGCGCATGTGCCGAAAAGCGCGAGTCTATTTAAAGTTATAAAGTATAAACTTGTAACACTACATTAATAATAAATTAGCTATTTCTTACATTCAATTTCATTTGTATTTTTGCAGTGGAAATTTGTTAAAAATATTTATCTGTATTATTATTGATAGTATTTATTGATTACAAATAGACCTGCGCTTTTCGGCACATGTGCAGTATAAAAAGTTGCTTACAGCGCGCGCATCGATACAAGGCGGGCGCAGCCAATAAACGTCGCTTGGAAAAAATAACCTGACGACTCGCGGTAGAGGTGGGGACTCCTCCAACCTTAAAATTATCGAATCTTTGCGTTTCGCGACCCTTCAAATACGCGAGATTGTACTGTACTTAATTCGGAAATTATCCCGTGTCTGCAATTTTACTCCAATTTTAGAGTTTTAAATTGTCGGCAATTTTCTAATTTCGGGAATTTTATAAGGACGACTGAAAAATTACGAAAAATATTTGAAGTGGAAAATTCCCAAAATTAGAATATTGCCGACAATTTAAAATTGCTGACAGTTTATGATATTACCGAACATAAAAGTTCACGATAATAGAAAACTCCCGAATCTAAACAATTAAAAAACTGTTAAATAATCAAAATAAAAATAAAATAAAAATATGTTCAACGAATAGAAGTATTTTTTTTATTATTGGTTATTTTATTATTTAACAATTCTTCAATTGTTTAGATCAGGGAATTTTAAAAGTGTCGAGAGTATTTGGGATTTAGCAGTCGCCTTATTTTATATACCGAACATGTTAACTCTTCTCGGGAATTTTTTAGTATCAGGAATGTTATTTTTTTGGGATATTTCAGTCCTCCCGCAACCTTTCAACGTTTCGTCGAACTTTTTCAATGACTTTAAGCACTTTTAATATAATTCGACCCAGTGGCCACTCTCGAGAATATTCTAAAAGAAAAAAATATGACTAATCTGTTGTTCTGAATCTGGTTAATTTTAACTCTAAATTTAAAAACCTTATTATATTACAATTTTATATTATGAATGAAAGATAGTTGATAACCTTGAATTTCAAGCGTTTGCATTATCCAATAGAAATGGTTAAAAAGTCGTTTACTGTCGCTGCTAAAAAAAAAAAGATTAATTTATTTATTAATTCTAAACATTTTAACTTCAATGATATTGTAATTTTACATGTGGGTAGTTTGACGCAACAACTTTTTTCTTTTCTTCTTTTTACAAAGATTTAATTGATTATTAAATAATGGTTCAAGTGTTCAGTTTTGCATTTGAATGGGATATTAGAAAGGAACCATATATATAGATGTTTTCTTTAGATCAGATGTCTATTTCAAACTATAGAACGGTACTAATCAAATACAGTAATTCAAGACATGAGAATGACAACTGGATAAGGACGAAAAATAAAAGTTTACAGAATGAAAAAAAAAGTTTTCTTCTATAGGTTTTCAAATATAAAATTTTAATAAAATTATTAAGTGTGTGTTCCCCCAGGGTGTACTATATTAAATTCATTTTAAAACTTGAATGAATTTGTAATCCAATAGTTGAATTTTCCAACAAAATACATGAAATTTAAACTAAAAAAGAAACATTTTCTACCAAAAATTAAATAGCTAAATTTTCAGTTTGAAAAATTCATTTTCAACTAAAAATAAAAACGGATTTTCAACAAAGTATTTAAATCTTCAAACAAAATTATGAATTTTCAACTAACGTTATGAATCTTAAACTGGAATAGTTGAATATTGAACCAAGAAGATGAATTTCAACTAAAAAAGTATACCTTTACCTTATACCTTAACCTTATTACCTTATACCTTTAACTATAGTTAGTCAATTTCAAAAAACACAAATTTTCAACAAAATAATTAAATTTTTAACGAAAGCGATAGAATTTCAACAAAGAAGATTCATTTTATAAAAAAGAAGACGAATTTTCAACAAAGTACAAGAACTTTCAACCAAGAATGCAATTGTTAAATTTTCAGTACAAAAATTTATTTTTCTCTAAAAATAAAAACGAATTTCCAAAAAAATAGTTAAATTTTCCCACAAAGTGATGAATTTTAAACTCAAATAACGGAATATTCTACTGGATTAAATAATAAAAAAAAACGAATTTTCAAGAAATTATTTCAATCGTCTACTACAGAGATATATTTTCAATTTAAATGATGAATTTTCAAAAAAAAAAAAAAAGAATTCTTAACAAAAGAGTTCAACTTTCAACCGATCAGTTGAATTTTCATAAAAAAGATGAATTCCCTACAAAAAATGTAATATTTCATGTATCAACCAAAAAATATTTTAATTTGAAATAAAAGAAAACGTTTTAATCAATTAAAAAGGACAAATTTACAACAAAATACATGAATTTACAACCAAGAATAGAGCAGTTAAATTTTTCTTTAAAAAACTTAATTTCGAACCAAACTTTTTTTTACAAAATAGTTATTTAATTTTATATCACAATTTAAAGAAAAATGCAAGCACGCAACTCGAAATAATTCCCTGACTTTAAAAGAATGCCCTGACATTTTCAGATTTTTCCAGGTACACATAAATTCCCTGACAATTCTAGGTTATCAAGCGTTCCAATATTTTCAAAGATTTTCGTACTTGAATTTAAGAATTTATGAAAATATAAGAATGACAACTGAATAAGGATCAAAAATAAAATTATTTCTATACTAAATGATGGAAAATTTACTCCAGATTTTGACATAATCCGAGTATGTATCGATAAATAGTGTCCTAAATTACTTGAAACCGTTAAAAAGAGAATTTCGAAAAATTGGTCCTTATCCAGTTGTTTCTCTCGTAAACTTGGTGCTCGGGGACGGAAAAGACTATTCCGCGGTCAACATGGGTCAATCTCTGTGCACCCGTTGTGCATACAGGATGAATTTTCTGAGACCGAAAATAGGATATGGGACACAGGACACATATATTGTCGTCATATCATCTGCACAATTTGAGAGAACAATAGACCTCATGCAGATGACAATTTCCCTCTTGAATAAAAACAGGTATTCTCACGTGGTTTGAATTTTTTATTAGCTTTATGGAGCTGTGAAAATTTCATATTCAGCCAATTCGGCCATCAACCAATCTGGTGAAATTTATTATATTTATTTATATTAGATAAAAAAGTACAAGTCCAATTTAAGAGGGTAGTCAGGTTTAAATGACCTTTTTTAGATAATTTTTTTGCATTAATTTTTATTTGACATTTCAAAATTTTTAATATGTTGTAGGACATGTTTTTGACTGCCAAAAAAACAAATATTGTAATTTTTCATCAACATCCGGCCGAAATATGGGTGACCGGAAGACGCCATGTTTGAAAAACGGTCGCCATGATTTCTCAATTTTGGATCATCTGAAACACAAAAACCAAATTGATTCTTAAAGAGTACATAAGTGGCTATCGCATGAACCTCGGTCATGATTTTCTATTAATATTTATTAACAGTTTGAAACATGATTTAATGTTGAAAAAAGTGGAAACACAAAATAATAAAACCTTCCACCATTTGTTCATTTATCAATATTTTTTTTATAATTGAGATACATGATATAGCCACTTATGTACTCTTTAAGAATCAATTTGGTTTTTGTGTTTCAGATGATCCAAAATTGAGAAAGCATGGCGACCGTTTTTCAACATGGCGTCTTCCGGTCACCCATATTTCGGTCGGATGTTGATGAAAAATTACAATATTAGTTTTTTTCGCAGTCAATAACATGTCCTACAACATATTAAAGAATTTGAAATGACAAATAAAAATTAATGCAAAAAAAATTATCTAAAAAAGGTAATTTAAACCTGACTACCCCCCTTAAATAAAATATTATTACAACAATTTACAACGGAGAGAATTTATCCGGAAATTTTTTCGGATAATCAATTCCATTTACAGGGTGAAAGCAAAACTTCATTTTCAAAATTCCATGACTTTTCGCTGCTTTTCTGACTAATTTTTAATTTTCCCTGACTATTCATATTTAAAGACCAAAATGTTAATCGTTTAACATTTTTAATATAGAATCTTTTATGAATGGAATAAAATAATGGTAAATTAGACATTTTTAATTTATTATTCTGAAGGCTCCAACAGCCGAAATTACTTGAAGAAAGTGAAAAGACTTCAAAACAATTCAAGTTTAATTCAAAAGAATTCAAATGAATTGAAAAACATAAAAGTCCAAAAAATTCCAGTGACTCAAGTAAAATTGTAGTGAATTTAGAGGAATGTGAGAAAAATAAGAACAATTTGACAAAATTATTAAAAATTCAAGGTGAATTAAAAAAATTAAAGTGAATTGAAAACAATTCAAAAATATAAAATATCATTGCAATTCAGTAAGTTTGAAATGACTGAAGAAAAATTCAAGGGAATTCAGTAGAATTGAGTGAATTTATAAGAATGGAAAAGAATCCAGGATAAATTAATAAGAAATCAGGGTAAATTCTAATTGAATTCAAATTAATTGCTCAAATTTGTTAAAAAAACTCTTCAAATATTTAAAACCCTACGAAGTCCTAATCTTCTTGTGAATAAATTCTTTGAAATCTATTAAAATATTATAAAATCTCGTGAAATGTGATTTTTCCTGAAAACCTTGGACAATTTATTATAAATTGTCCATAGTCCAAGGTATACAATATATAAATTATTTATCATCGCTAAATCATAAAAATCCTTGGTAATCCATTGGCATTTTTTAACCCTTAATCTGCACACTTCCTGTATGGAACGTAAAGGGCATACTGGATCAAATGGACACATCGCCAACTTTGAGTGCTTACTTCAACTATGCTTTAAAAAATATATTGATTTGAGCCGAAAGGTGTTTTTTTCGAAAAACATTGAAATTAAGTTTTTTATCTTTTTTTTATTCTATGCCCTTTGTTCTGACGTTTGAATGGGAGATATTGCGGGAAAAAAATTTCCCTGGGTCATCTGGACCCATAGTACTGGTCAAGGCTTTAAATCTTTTGAAAATAACTTGGAATCTTATAAAATATCCTAAAACATTTCAAATCCCTGGAATATTTCAAATCCTTTAAAATATTTTTAAATTCCTTAAAACGATTTAAACTCTTGAAAATTCGTTTGAATTATCAAAAATACCGTAAAATCTTTCAAATCCTTCGGAATCGCTTCAAATTAATGAAATTTATTAAAGCAACCCTAAGATGTTTCAAATCCTTTAAAATGTTTTAAAATTCCTTGAAATTTTCAAAGCTCTTGTACATTTCTTGAATTTTTTAAAATACCCTAAAATCTTTCAAATCCTCCAGAATCCCTTCACATTATTGAAATCAATTAAAAACTCCTTGGAATATTTTTAAATTCCCTGAAATATTTCTAATCCTTTGAAATTCTTAGAAAGCTTTTGCAACTTTTTAAAACTCTTACAAATGTCTTGGAATCTTTAAAAATACCCTAAAATATTTCAAATCCTTTGAAATCCTATTAAATTACTGAAACCAATTGAACATTCCTTGGAGTCTTTTAAAATATCCTAAAATATTTCAAATCCTTTAAAATATTTTGCAATCCCTTGCAACGTTTTAAAATACCATACAATATTTCAAATCCTTCGGAATCGCTTTAAATTAATGATATCTATTAAATACAATAAGACATTTCAAATCCTTTAAATTTGTTTGAAATTTTTTAAAGCTCGTATCATTTTTTTTTTAATTTTAAATATTACCATAAAATCTTTTAAATCCTTCAGAACCCTTCAAATTATTTAAATCAATTGAAAATTCCTTGCATTATTTTAAAATATCCTAAAGTCTTTAAAATTCTTTCAAATATTGGGAATTATCTTAAAATATTTGAAAATCGTTAAAATCCTAGGACATCCGTCAATTCTTGCGAATAAATTCTTTGAAATCCATTAAACTATTACAAAATCCCGTGAAATTCTTTTAAATCGGATAATATTTTCTGAAATCCTGGAAAATTGATTAAAATACCTTAAAAGATTTTAAAATCCCTTAAAATCATTGAAATCTTTAGAAATATTATAAAATCACTT
The DNA here is from genome assembly GCA_932066315.1 of Andricus coriarius. Lineage (NCBI taxonomy): Eukaryota > Metazoa > Arthropoda > Insecta > Hymenoptera > Cynipidae > Andricus > Andricus coriarius. The sequence goes on from CAKNWT010318558.1 coordinate 7,887, forward strand.
TGAATCTTTTAAAATACCCTAAAACCTTATAGGTCCTATAAAATCCTTCCGTATCTTCCTAAATTCCATCAAATTCTTTAAAACCCCATCAAAATGGTTTAAATCCTTCGAAATCATTAAAATCCCTGAAAATTCCTTAAATTTTTTTCTAATTTTTCTAAAATATTTCAAATCCTTTGAAACCTTTTAAAATCCCTTGTTAACTTTTAAAGGCTCCTGCAAATTAATTGGAATTTTAAAAAATACCCTCAAATCTGTTAAATTCTTTGGAAATCCTCCAAATTATTTTAATTTATTTAAAAATGCTTTTAATCTTATAAAATAACCTAAAATCTTTCAAATTCTTTTAAATCTGTTAAAATACCCTGAATATTTAAATCATTAAAAAACATTTCAAATCCTTTCAAACTTTTTAAAGCTCTTTAGAAATCCTTGGAACTTTTAAAAATAACCTGAAAATTATTTAATCTTTTGGAATATTTTCAAATTACACTGGAAATCCGATTCAAGTGCGGTTTCGCGCATGGTCCTAAATGACCTTCACTTAAATCGAACACAAAATTCGCTCGCTCCGAACGTAAACAGGTAGGGCCGTGTGAATAATTTCTGTTGCATTTGGACGCATGACGCAACTCGATGAAACGAATGCGCTGAGTAGGGCCCTCATGCTGTTTATCAAGCTTAACTAAGCAACACCTCTCTTTCAGCCTCACGGCTCCTCTCTTCATGAAATCGCCGAAGCTGAAATTCTAGGAACGACTTAAATGGGAGATACTTAAATGATATTTCCAGTATATTGAATTATATTAAAAATTTCTTGTAATCGTTTAAAGTAACCTAAAATATTTCAAACCCTTTCAAATATTTCGAAATCCTTTAAAACTTCTTCAAGCTCTTGTAAATTCCTTGGAATTTTTTTAAACACTCTGAAATCTATTAAAATTTTTTTGGAATCTTCCAAAAAACCCTAAAAGATTTCAAAAGAATTCAACAATATAAAGAAATATGTATTGAGCTGAATTCAATAGTGGTTAAACCATGGGTTAATTGATTACAAGAAAAGTAACTTTAGTTCTTTTTTCATTTCAAAAAGTGACTATAGTGACTTTATCTTGAAAAAGGTTTCAAACATTTATTTGAGAAAAAAGTGACTAAAAGTGACTGTGTGGCAGCCCTGATTATTCTTGAGAATTACTTAAAGTGATTCTTAAAGAAATTTCCTAACTTTTGCAATTGTTATTTTCAAAATCCCCAACTTTTCCTGTTCAAAAAAATGTCCTGACCTTTCCCTGTTTTCCAAATTTTTCCTGACCTGCGGCTAACCTCCTTTTATAATATTCACATTTCAAAATATTAAAACACCTTTAAGGACCTGTGAATGTCTGTCACACGACCAATTATTATATTTTATTATATATTCGACGGCTTAATAATTAGAAAAATTAATGTATTATGTTGAAATTTGGATGAATTGTTTAAAATATGTAAGAGTATGTCTGTCTGATTTACATGAGTTTTTATATTGTTTAAATATTGCAATTTTATTAATTCGATATTAGCCAGAGCACTAAATCCCTATTCTCAATTATATTCCAAGTTAAAAACTAATAAAACAGACCTCTTCCAAAAATTTCATAACAATCTATCCATTTTCCTAAACATAAAGCATCACATACCGTTAAAATAAATTAAATGGTAGCAATTATTTTTATATTGAAAAGAATTAAGATTCACAATGCAGAAACGTGAATTAGAATGTTTTTTCTGATATTTTTTTGATTGAAAGAACGCATATATGAAAAATTGGACTTTATTGTCATGAATTGATCGATTTTATGTCAAACTAGTTCGTCCGTTTGAATTCCGAACCAAATCCGGCGAGAATAAAGAGACAACTTTGAGGCATACTTCCGAAATGAATCAATTAAATTCATGACGTCATAGTCGTAAAGTAATTTTCGTGTTTGGAATCGACAAATCCTCCCCAAGCCCATTCACTATCTTTACGAGGAACGTTGTATATCCAATTTGTTCGAGATTTGGGCTCATACCCTTGAACATATTGACATAACTATTTTTTATAAAGGACTTTCATGTATATTTACTATGCCATCACAATGTTGCAAAATTTATAACTCAACGAAAAAAAAATAAAAACAGTGGTACGGTTCACAGTGACAGCGTTGAGCGAAATTTCGCTTCCAAATTCCCAGATTTCCCGGATGGCAGACCGTTGAAAGCTCTAAATTTGAATTAGTTGAAATTTTACTAATTCATTCAGTACACTTAATTTTAATTGATGAATCAGTTATTTTCAGAAGTTTACTAATTTTAACAGTTAAAATACCGTAACTGAAGTTAATCAGTTATTCCGTAACTGCAGTGAATCAATTATAGACTTAAAATAAATTGATAGAGGAACAATTTTTGAATTAAGCTTTTGTTTACACTCCAATATTATTTCTAATAAGAAAGTGTATTTTGAAATTTTCATTTTAATAAATGAATAAAAA
>CAKNWT010318559.1:0-13722 GCA_932066315.1 Andricus coriarius
TATGATATTTTTTTTCACACTGCAGATTGGTGCCTAAGACATCTAAATCTTTTTCGCTGTCATATAGCTACTCTTCATCATCGTCAGATATCATTTCATGATCATTAGTATCTACCTTATCTCTACCGGAAGGTTCTGCAATATCACCAGAGTTCAAGGATGATATTCCCGCTGAGTTGTTGAGCTGGAATCTACAAGAACTGCAAATTTGAGGTCCTTCTGGTAGTGCAGGGAATTTCAAACGGAAGTCGTGGGAAAAACCACGGAGATTAAGATTAGTTGATTTATGACTCACTTTTTGAAAAAAAAAACAGTTTTTTTAGTAGCATAAAATATTACCTAACTTTAAAAACTGGCACTAAAGCGTTGCACAAAGGTCCTCGGCGTGAGGGCAATAGGTGAGATCGCGCGCCAGCCGCTCTATTATGGCATTTTGTGTACGTGTCGTTTTATTACTCGAAGACAATTAAATTTGCCACTCTGAAAATTAGAGATCTTATAGGAAAAAATCTCACCTTTCTTTTAAAACTATTTTGAAGAACAAAAAAGTGTCGAAATTAGAAAAAAGGTCAAAGTAGAAGTGAAATTTTGTTAAAAGCAGTAACAAAAAAGTTACAAATGTTTGAAAGTAAGGCCTTTCTTAAAAAACCAAAAATTGTACCCCCTCCACTTTGATAAATAATGATCAGAATTAATTAATTTTTGGTGTGAGGACTACTATCTAATAGGACTACAATTGGGCCAATTTTTAGCCCGATCGGACAACTTTCATTTTCGAGGTGGGTACACTTGAGAAATTATGCCCCATATGTGTAGATCCGAGCAATCTAACTTTCTGTTTGTTTCTGTGTGGTTTTTTCTAAATATGGAATAATTCTGTTACTTGTTTTCGTATTGGAAGTCCTTTTATAATTCTCGTGTTGATTACACAGGCCGACAAAATTTCACCAAATGTCAGAACCAGAAACCAGAGTATAACTGTCCGAAGGTTTTGAATGCGCTGAACACGCTATCACGTCAGGGGTTTTGAGATATCCTAAGATAAAAGTGTGAAAATCGCGATTTTAGCCTATATTTGAGGTTAAGTAGCATCGTGATGTTTTTTTTTGTTTGAAAAATTATAGTTATAACCTTAAAGTATAAGCCTTGTCCTTTCAAATGCACTTCGGTTTGCTCAAATATCTTTTTTTTTCTTCGAGACATTTAATTTTTGCTGTTACTAAACGTGAAGGGGTACAAAACTTGAGGAATTCATGTAACTTAAAAACGTAGAAATTGAATATGTCAAAGAAAAAAAAAAGATATTTGAGCGAATCAAAGGGCATTTGAAAGGGCAAGGATTATACTTTGAGGTGCTGGCTGCAGTTTATCGAAAAAAAATAATATCGCGATGCTATATTACCTCAAATATAGGCTAAAATCACGATGTTCGCACTTTTAGGTTAGGACATCTCAAAACCCTGACGTAATAGAGCTATTCTGAGGCCAGATTCGTGTTCAGCGCATTCAAAACCTTCGGACGCATATACTCTGGCTTCTGGTTCTGAAGCTTGCCGGCCAGTGTTATCGATGATAATCATTAATAATTCATCCATGATGAAGATTTTAGTTCTTCATGCATATAGGGTTATAAGTCCATAAAACGTTTCATTGAAACATTCAAAGTTTCATGAAACAATGAAACGTTTTTAATGAAATCGTTTTAAAAATAAAAGATTCTAAAAACTAAATATGTATCAAATACGACATTTATTTTCATTTTATTGAAATCAGTTTTAACATTTTTTGAATGAAATATTTCAAAAATTACATGTTATTAACAATTTAAACGTGATTTATTTATTTCAATTAGCTGAAACGATTTGCTTTGAAACACAAAGGATACTATTAAATGTTTATATTTCAAACTTAATATTAATGATAAAGACGTAAGAATAATACATATATGTCGTGCAGCTTCCAGTATTTCTAGGTGTGGCAGATTGAAAATATAGTCGATGGGTATAGTTATATTAGTGAATGCTTGATGGGTTTATACCCTATGGGAAATTATAGACTTCAGCCGATGCGTACGACTGGCGCGGTAGCGCGCCAAGAGCAACGTGCCAACACTTGGCTAGGCAATTCTCGCGTAGTACGCATATTGACACTGGATCTGCACTGTGCCTAATCAAAGTTCCAAAATCGGCAGACCAGTATCGACACAGTACGGATTCTGTGCAGTATTAAAGAAAAGTCAGTCCTGGTCCCAGGCGGAAAAGTCGGACTTATGCCGGATGTTACGAACGGCATAGTACCGCGCCATTTGTAAACGAGGAGCAATGCCAGTGCTGATCAACTGTATCGTGCCGAGCGCTGGCGCGGTACTGGTTCAATATTCCCCCAGTGCTGAATCCAAGCGCTAGCTGGGTGCCGACTTAGGAGTTTCGTCGAATTTTGGCGCAGTACTGGTTTAGTAGTGGCCCAGCACTGAGTCCAAGTGCTGGCTGGAGGCCAAATTAAGGAGTTTTGCCGAGCGTTGGCGCAGTACTGGTTTAGCACTGCCCCAGTGTGAAGTCCAAGTGTTGTATAGAAGCCGACTTAGGAGTTCTGGCGAGTGTTGGCGTAGTACTGGTTTAGTGCTGGCACAGTACTGAGTCCAAGTGCTGGCTGGAAGCCAAATTAAGGAGTTTTGCCGTGCGTTGGCGCGGTACTGGTTTAGTACTGCCCCAGTGTGAAGTCCAAGGGTTGGCTAGAAGCCGACTTCGGAGTTCTGCCATTTGTTGGTGTAGTACTGGTTTAGTACTGGCCCAGTACTGAGTCCAAGTGCTGGCTAGAAGCCAAATTATGGAGTTTTGCCGAGCGTTGGCGCGGTACTGGTTTAGTACTGCCCCAGTGTGAAATCCAAGTGTTGGCTAGAAGCCGACTGAGGAGTTCTGCCGAGTGTTCGCGCAGTACTGGTGTAGTACTGGCCCAGTACTGAGTCCAAGTGCTGGCTGGAAGTCAAATAAGGAGTTTTGCCGAGCGTTGGCGCGGTACTGGTTTAGTACTGCCCCAGTGTAAGGTCCAAGTGTTGGCTAGAAGCCGACTTAGCAGTTCTGCCTAGTTTTGGCGCAGTACTGCTTTAATACTGGCCCAGTACTGAGTGCAAGTGCTGGCTGGAAGCCAAATTAAGGAGTTTTGCCGCACGTTGGCGCGGTACTAGTTTGGTACTGCCCCAGCGTGAAGTCCAAGTGTTGGCTAGAAGCTGACTTAGGAGTTCTGCCGAGTGTTGGCGTAGTACGTAGGAACCTCAAAATGAAACACGCTGGGTTGATGATCACGATAAAAACTGCGGGTGAACTTCCGAAAAGGGTTGACCTCCGATTTTCTTCGGGCTCCGTATGCTTATGTATTTTGACGCGCTGATTACGAATATGATAGTAAAAATTGGCGCAATTTTGATTTTCATGGTGAAAACCATAAAAAAAAAACAGAATTTTCGAGGAACTCAGTAGTAAATCGATTTTCACGTTGAAAAATTAATAAAATACGTAAGTCCATACATCCATTGGGTTCGTACCCCTACCCCTCTGGCAATGCCGTGTGGGGAGCGGGAAGGCACCCCTGTGATTCAAAAAAGCATGATTTTTATGGGTCTTATGGTTTTTTAACATAAAAATCGATTTACTAATGATTTCCTGGGAAACTGTCATTCCAATAAAAAAATGCTAGCGACAAAAAATGTGTATTTTGATGAGATCTACAACTTTTCTTGCAAACATTTTTTTGAATTTTGCATATTAGCTGAGCGAAACCCAAAAAACCATTATTTTTATGGTTTTTTGATGATTTCACCATGAAAATAAAATTTTCGCCAATTTTTCACTATCACGTGCATAATCAGCGCTTCAAAATACATGAGTATCAAGCCGAAACTAACAAGTGTATGGACTTATGTATTTTATTAATTTTTTAACATGAAAATCGATTTACTACTGAGTTTCTCTCGGAAATCATCACTCGTATAAAAGAATGCTTAGAACATAAAATTTGTATTTCGAGGAGATCTACAACTTTTATAAGAAACATTTTTTTGAATTTTTTATAATTAGTGTGATAAATGCAAGGAACCATGATTTTTATGGAGTTTTCATGATTCTTAACATGAAAATAAAATTTTTACCAATTTTCACTATCATATTCGTAATAAGCGCGTCAAAATACATAAGTGTACGGAGCCCGGAGAAAATCGGAGGTCCACCCTTTTCGGAAGTTCACCCGCAGTTTTTATCGAGATCATCAACCCAGCGTGTTTCATCTTGAGGTTCCTACGTACTACGCCAACACTCGGCAGAACTCCTAACTCCTAAATCCCAATTTTTTGAACTGGAATTATTATTATTATTTTATTTTATTTATTTTTTTTGTTTGGAGAGCCGCGCGAGATGTCGAGCGTGACGGTCGCATTTCACGTCGCTCCGGTGAATTTTGGATTTTAAGTGAAAATGAGGATTTTATATTGCAGTGGAATTGGTGTATTTGGATTGCGGTTATTGAAAAATGTACTAATCATTTTAAGTGACGTGATCCGATAGTTGCAGTGCTTGAAATTAACAAAATTTATTGACTAGCAGTGAAAGTGAAGCTTAACTTCATAGCAGGAAGGCTTACTTGGTTAACATTGTGAATGTGTATGGCTGTGTGTTTACGTTACACACTTGGATGAAGTCCATGTTTACCATATGCTTAATGATATAGGATTTTAATTAAACAAAGGGTAATAGCTGTTAATAATGGAGGAGGAGAAATTTAAAGCTTTATTGGACGAGTTTAGACTCTCCTGAAGACAGGATTTAAAAAAGGACACTAAGGAAATAGTAAATGTGGAAGTAACGCAAATATTGAACCTTATAAGTGAAAATTCTGAAAGCATAAGTAAATTACGAAAAGAAAACGTGATATTGAGAGATGAAGTTAATAGACAGGTGAGGATTATGGACAAAACAACAAGAAGAAACAATTTAATTATTGTTGGATTACAGGATTCCCCCGAAGAAACACGTGAAGATTTGGTAGCCAAAGTTAAACAACTTATATACAAACACCTCGAAATAAAGGTCGAAGATGTACACGTGGATCACATTAGGCGCTTTGGAAGTTTTCAGGTAAATAAAAACAGATCGATCCTGCTATTCAGGTCTAATCAAAGCCAATATCATGAGTAAGCGTATTAAACTTAAAGGCACTAAAATATATCTCAACAGCGATATAGATGAAGACATGCAACTTATAAATAAAAATCTGAGGAACATCCAAAAACAGTTAAAAGAAAAAGGAATTAAGGCCATTATCAGCAACGGACGTCTACTGTTGAATGAGGTATCATATACTATGCAGGACGTAGACGATCTAGGAATTGATGGTCTTGTGTCACAACTCAATATATATGAGGATGAATCTCCCTCTCCAGCCAGAAAATTACCAAATAGCAACATGCCGGTCGATCAACTGATGAATGTAGCACAAACTGGGATAAAAAAAAGTCGACATGGCACATTTTCGGGTAAATCGAATAAGGAAAGATCAGTAAAAATACGCAAAAAGAATGTACAAGCTCTGAAGCCGTTGGATGAGTTCGTGCGTAGGAGTTCTGCTTTTTCTCTTGGAGTTGGGTTGTCACCCCTTTCAGATGAGAGGCCCCCGAATACCGTGACCCCGGGACTTCAGAGATTGGATTCAACATCTTCTGAGAAGTGACTACCAGGTGACAGATATACGCTAAAGGTTTATTCTGAGCAGGATATCTGTGTTGCGCGAACCCAGGAGGCGCACACCCGATGACAAGAAAACAAGAATATGTGTGTCAGTTTTTGGAATATAAATGGTCGTAGAAATTTTTATGATTTAGATAGCGTCCAGGTAAGCAAACTAACTAATAATGAGGTAATTTGTCTGGCTGAAACGTGGCTCATGTCAAATCAGTTTCAAGTCCCTAAAGCAGGGCTCGCCAGAAGTCAGTCTTTGACTGACAAGACTGACAGTGTCAGTAACGAAGACTAGGTCAAATAGACCCCAATAAATTATCCTCCAAGTTTTCCTTCGACTTGGTTTTTTTTTCAGGGTTCGAATACGAAAAATTCGGACGCCCCGCTGTGAAGTACGTGCCGATTGACCGTAAACCTTCGTACGATTTCTGGAAAACGAAGAGAAAAATTAAAGAAAAACTTTCTGCCAGTTTGTAAGTCCTGCTATTAAGGACAAGAGTAAAGGTCGTGAAGGTGGTGGCTTAATTATATTGGTTAAAACAAATTGTTTTACTGAGATTAAATTGGTAGATAAATTTAACCTGTGGATATGTTTGAAAGTAAAGTATCAATGTAAATATTATATAGTTGGTAATGTTTATTGGCCACCGGATGTGGATGATATCTTTTGTGAAAATTCCTTGCAAGATTTGCTTTTGAATCTAATAGAAACAAATTCAAATGAAACTGAAATAATTGTCACGAGTGATTTTAATGCGAGACTTGGTTGTTTGAATAGTTTAGAGGATGATATTTTTGAGTCAACACAGTTGTACAGTGAAAGAAGCTCGCTTGATCTTAAAATCACAAAGCGCGGTAGGATGCTTTCTTCCGCTATGGAGTCGCTTGACTTTATTTTATGTAATGGCCGCACGATGTCTGATTATCCAGTTAACTTTACGTATCTATCTAAAGGCAAGTTAGGATATAGTGTAACGGACTTTGTAGAACTCGCAAGCACAATCAAGCGAGATAAGAGTTCAAAGATAGAACTAACTCCCGTTAAAATTATCAAGTGGGATGAATCCAAAGTTAGTGACTTTTATTTAACTCATTTCAACTACAACATTGCTGTATTTTAATAATGAAAATGTAGACCTTTTATATGATAATTTAAAAATTGCAATCATAGGTAGCGCACAAAGGTCAAACATGCTAAGTGTCAATCCTGTTCCAAAGTTAAGTAGTAACTATCAAACAAGCAAACCCTGGTTCAATTCTGCTTGCGAGGCATCCAAGCGTAAGGTTAATAGAAACTATAAAAGATTTAAGCGTGATAGAGCTAATTTAAATTTACTGTCAGATTATATTGAATCGAGAAATGAATACAATAAAGTGAAATCACAACCTAAAATATCATTTAATGACGCAATTCGGAACAGATTAAGTAATGTCAAAAATAGTAAGGAATTTTGGAACGCAGTCAAGTTATTTGATTATAAAGAATTTTACAGTAACAAGATTGGCTTGGATTCCTGGGTGGAGTTTTATCAGGGGGTGTACTCAAGGAAAATTGTTGAAGAACTCACTTTTACTTCTGTCAAACATCCGTTTTTGGATTGTGATTTCACGCTCAATGAACTAAATAAAGTTTTGACAGATAGCAAAAATATCTAACGAATTCTTAAAGAATATTCCACCGGAATGGGTCCATTATGTTCTTAATATGTTCAACAAAATTCTTCAAAAAGAGACAGTACCAGAGACTTTTTCCCTGGCAGACATGCACATGCTATACAAAAAGGGGGAATACACCGAACCATTAAACTATAGAGGTATTGCATTGTTAAACACAATAACCAAAATATTTACTACGCTACTTGCAAAGAGACTCGGAAAGTAGGCAGAGACATGTTCGGTGTCTTTGTTGATTTGAAAAGAGCATTTGACTCGGTACAGCATGAAATGTTATGGCACAAACTATTTAAGTTTGGGGTCAGTGGAAAGATTTTAAGAATAATAAAAAACCTTTATGATAATGCGAAGTTTAGAGTTAAAATTGGACAACATAGATCAAATCATATAGACATTACTGAAGGGGTTCTTTAGGGAGAAAGTCTCAGCCCGCTACTGTTTATTATATTTTTGGCGGATATTATTAGTTTCTTTGAGGAGAAGGGAATGAAGGGTTTATGTCTGGACCTACAAACTGAAAAAATATTGTTGCTCTTTGCCGATGATATCGTTTTATTGGGTCGCTCATGGCACGATACTCAATTAAAACTTAAAGTTTTGAAGGAGTACTGCGATCTCAATGGACTTCAATTAAACACAGAAAAAACTAAAGTAGTTGCATTTAGAAAGTCAGGAAGATGTAAAAATTTTAAATCGCTTTATTGGGGAAATAAAAAGCTTCAATATACTAACTCTTACATTTACTTCGGTGTTCCACTCTCCTCAACAGGAAAATTTAAAATGACAGTCGAATTTTTTTTCTCCAAGGGTCTTATGGCTACTGGCAGAGTGCGCAATATTCTATATAGGAGTAAGAATGACTCCTGGTCCGCTGTTAATACTCTTCTTAGTGGCATAATAAACGCAACAACCTTTTATGGTTCAGAATTATGGTCGCTGCGTTATCTAGAAAATTTGGATTGTACACAAATGTCTTTCTTCACAAACTTGATGTGCTGGCCGAAAAATACTCCGGACCATTTCGTGCGACTAGAAACTGGTATCGCTCCTTCGAGTGAAGGAAGTTTTAAGCGTGTGTTAAACTGGTGGACTAGGTTACTCAATATGCCTGATGACAGGCTCGTAAAAAAATGTTTTATTAGACTGTATGAATTAGATTCTTCTGGTAAATCTTCACTTCAGTATAACTGGGCCACACAACTCAGAGTGATAATAGAAAATCTAGGAGCAAATGAAGTCTGGGAAAAACAACTCTTAGAACCTAAACTTGTCGAAAGTGAATGTAAATGTTTATCAGAGAAATGGTCCAGTAATACATTTAGCAGGGCTGTAGATAGAATTTTGAACTCTGAATACAACCCACACTATAGATTGTTAAGTCAGCTTAAACACACAGAAGAGTATTTAAAGTTTAAGGTTCCACTGCAAAAAAATTAGAATAGTAAGCCAAGCACGAGTTGCTAATGCACGTAGGATAAAATTTACTTACAAACAAAATATGTATGTTCGGAATATGAATGGAATGTGCTCTGTGTGTAACTTGAATGAGAACGAGCATATGTGTCATTTTTTATTGCTTTGTCCGATATACGAGCCACTGCGATTCAAATATATCCGGCAGTATATAAGGGGTGGACAGAGCGATGTAAGAAACCTGGAAAACCTTTTGTCTATACAAATCATAAAGCACTTAAATGACGTATTTTTCTTTATTGCGAATGAGCTTTTGTTAAGTTCCTTTATTATAAATGAGTAATGATATGAAGGAACATCAGTAGCTTGTAATGGCTTTTTTATATAAATATATTCATGTTATTATTATGCGTTGCGAGCTCTCGCTTTTATAAATTTAAGTTTCATGTTTGAACAAATTTAAATGTACGTACTTTTATAGCACTAAGTGCATCTTTTTCTTGACATATTTGTAAACAATGCCCCCTTATTACAAATAAAATTGTTTATCTATCTATCTATCCATTATTTTATTATTTTTTTATGCTGGAAAATTGTACTAAAATTTAAATATTTTTTACTTATAATACGTCTGAAAGTGATAAATCCTTTAAATTTTGGAGCTTTACAGTTTGAACAGAAATCACAAATTAAATGAATATTTAAATTAAACTTCTAAGTATTAAAATTTAAATTATTAAATTTAAATATTATTATTACGCATTTTTAAAACCACCCATTCATGTAAATTGTGTAAAACGAAAAAATATTCCTCCGTTAGCCCTGGCTTTTCAGCGACAAAGCTTGGCTGAGATTTTTTCGACAAAATCCATCCGTTACATTAGCGTAATTAGCTAGAGCGTGCGGTTTAGATTTAGGTAGTTTAGGTAGGGTTCGAGTCCCCAGCGGGGGCGATTTTTCATAGCGTTGTGCGTGCGATTATGTTTGTAAGTGACCGTGTCTGCAATTGCATAATTTCAAAAATAAATCAAGTGCAATTATTATGTATAAAACAATTTTTTTTGCAAATTTATTTATCTGTACCAGTACCGCGGCAGTGCAGACTTTAGGTACAAGCATAATACCATTTCCAGTACAGCCCCAGTACCGACAGACAACTCCCAGCCGAGTGAACTTTTGTTTTAATGCCAGTACCGCGCCAGTACAGACTTGCAGTACAGGCGTAATATCATTTCCAGCACCGCGGCAGTGCAAACTTTAGGTACAGGCATAGCACCATTTCCAGTACAGCCCCAGTACCGACAGCCAACTCCCAGCCGAGTGACATTTCGTACTAATGCCCGTACCCAGCCGTTTACCATGCGGTAATATACCAGTACCACGCCAGCACCGATATCTGACCGGCGGTACTGGCGCGGTACCAAGCCAGTTGTAATATTTCCACCTGGGAATTTAATACATTCAATTATTTCAAATATTCCTTCACTTTCATTTTGGATATTTTGAACAGCAGAATATAGGTTAAAAATCGAAACTAGATAAGGAAGATAATAATTAATTTTGGAAAATAAATAGATTTTTTTTCTTTATACTATATATTTTTTAAGTAATTAAAATCTTAGGGAGTGTCTTTATATTATTAATTTATAAAAAAAGATTTTAAATCCTTTCGTTTACACAATAATATGTTGCAACGTTTAAAGTTTTGCGAAATAATTTCGAACTATATATATATAGTTTGATAAACGCAGGTAATCAATACATTCCTGATTCTTTATATAATGAGAAAAAATTCTGTTATACAATTATTTTTTTGCATAGTTATGAATCCTGAAACGAGAAACAAATTAATCCTCACAAAACTTTTATTTGCTTTGGAAGTATAATTTGGAATTCATGTACGATGTTATATGTTTATGATTGAATAGCTGATGGAGTACAATATGTATACGGAGTACCATTTTAGTAAATTCCTTCTGCTTTCTCTTGTTTAATATTAAAAACATTTACATTGCTTAAAAAAACGATCTTAGAAGGCGCCTACATGCCTGGGGGGAGGGCTGATAGGGTGGGCGCCGGCGGGGTTTCCCGCATCCCAACCTATGTCCAGTCCGCCACTGTCTAAATATGATCTTTAAACTCATTGGTTCATTTATTAAATATAAATGTTTTATAATTACAATCCATTTGCTATAAATAATAACAAATATAAAAAAGTCGCGGGACGTGACACCTGTACTCAACGAATAGTCACTTATACCATAATACGATAAAATATAATACAACACTCTTCACAAAAATCATTTATATATTTTTCTCTGTGTAATTGAGCTGAATAGTATATTTTTTATCTAGGAAACTGAGTCTTTTTACTCGAGCGTAGGTTTTAGAAGCACACGAGACTAAAAAGACGTTTGCCTCCTTGGTGCACACGATATTTTATTTAACGAATGTATGATTTACAAGCTCATTTCGTCTGACATTTAAGGTTGGGTTGACGCGGACATAAGTGTATACGGGTGACAACGAATGCGCATGTGCAGAGTACGATTATGATAATAATTTTACTCCGCACATGCGCATTCAATTTCGCTCTACCTGTTGTGTAAACGGCTACTTTCAGAGGTAAAAAGGTGCTGATAAAATGCCTAAATCAGGCATGCTTTACATGAATGTAATTGTTGTAAATTCTTTTTGGTTTTATGTAGATTTATGCTACTGGGGTGATTCTAATCCGTATATGCAATTTCAGAGTATTATTTAATTTAAATAGTTGCTTCTCTGCAAAAAAGATTCATTTAAAATCGATTGACTGCAATTCAAAAATAAAATCGTCAATCGACAATTTTGGTGAAATGCAATTCAAGTCAAATATGGGGAATTGCATTTAATATCCAATTCTTAAATCACAAATGAAAAATTTGTCAGTGAATTGAATTGAATATCTGCAACTGCAGTCAAATGTATATGCAACAGAACCAGTGTGCCGTCTATTGGACTGAATTGTTTCGCAAGCCAATGAACCGTCTTTTGGATTTAATTTACGACTTCCAATTAAAAAATAATGTTGTAAATGGTTTTATATTATCCAATAGAGGTAAATGTAAAATAATACGTTAATAAGTAGTATTATTGAGGAGATCGAAGTGGTTGATTGATTATAAAGAATGAAAAATGTTATATAATTTGCACCTTTGGACTAAAGTTCAGTAAATATTGATTGTTTACTGAGAATAAAAAGTGACTTTGGACATACATTACCAATATCATACAAATAATATTTATCGAATTTTGTTGACTCAAAGTACGTATTAAAACTAATGTAATATTTAATGAACACAGTAAAATATTTAAGTTGGAAAATAATTGGAAAAATCACTAATTGTTGAAATAAAATCATACATTTCCAAATTATATGCATTTAATAGTATAATAAATAAAAAAGGTGTGATTTATTCTAAATTAAAAATTAACGACAATTTTTTTAAGTGGAAAAATTTGGTCTAATGAATAGAATTAAATGTAATAAATTTTTAATAATTTTTTTAATTCTGAGAGTTACTTAAGTATATTAAAAACAGTTAAATGAGTGAAGCATTTTCTGTTTCTATAATACGAATTAAACATAAAAATTACTTTGAGAGTGGGATGATAACATGAGTGAAACTTTTATTAAGGGCCGGTTTCACCAACCTCGGTTAAAAAGTTGATCCTCGGTTAAACCGATAATCGACGGTTAAATATGGCGTATAGCGTTCATTTTGACTGGCCGTCAGTTAACCAATGATTTAACCGAGGTTGGTGGAGCTGGCCCTAAGTGTTTTAACTTCAACCACCAGCTAAATTCACTTCGTTGATTTCTGAGGGGAAAACAAGGGACCATATGCATGGACAAAACTTTATTTTTGTAATATCTTCGTAATTAATAGTAATTATCATCATTTTATTATGTAATTAAATAGCTCTTAAAGAATAAAAGCTATTTTTTCAATACACTTATACAGAAAAAATGATTTTTGCGAAGATATTAGCAAAATGGGGCACAAATAGATCGAATCCCATGCATTTGGTTCATCGTTTTTCCCTCAGCACTCAACGAAGTGAAGTTAGCTGGTGGATGAAGTGAAAATATCTAATTGCATCCATTTGAAACCTGAAAATTTAATTTAATTGACATCCTTACGTAATGATAAAATGCCACCAATTGTATCTTTACGATATAAATACATTGCGCCAATTCAAATCCATTGAAGTACATTCAATGATACTTCTACCAATTGCACTTAATTGCAAATGCTTATTTCAACATTTCCATTTAAATACAATAGGCCTTTTTCATTTGCAGGGTTGATACAAGTAAGAATAAGTTTGATATCTAAAATGAAATACTATTAATCCCATTCAATTAAATTCTTCTTACTGGGAAAGCTTGCGACACCACCGTGTTGATATATTTTAATTATTATAATCCTTAAAGCTTAAGAAGAATACGTTCTTTAATGTTTGTATTTGAAAAACAATTTATGAATTTATTGCCATTTCAGATTGAATATTAGCAACTTTTATGTTAAAAAAGAATCGTTTAAGGACATGTATCAATATGTTACGTGACCAATTTTTTTAACTATCTGCACTCCATCTTATTAATTTATTTATTTTTCAATAAAATTATTTGTATAATTTGTAGAATGAAACCTTGTTAGTTGCCTTTGATGTCGAGCATTTTTTTAGCAGAAACTACTCGCTTACTTTTTAAAACCCATTCTCTTTATTCCTGTTCCGCCACTCCCTTTATCGATCCTGTTACTTCGCCGTCTTTCCACACTCTGCTCCTACGCCAGTCTTTTCATCTTTCAATTTCACTCTCGGGTACACCGTTATACTTCTCTCTCTCTCGAATATATATATA
>CAKNWT010318562.1:0-12209 GCA_932066315.1 Andricus coriarius
CAATTAAAGTTGTAACGTTTAAAGTTTAAAAGCTCTTCGAAATTTTAACGATTCAAGGCTTTCTACGTGAAACCATTGAATTTCAAATTGTTTATTTTTAAATATTTGGTTTCAATTTACTCGTCTTCAATGAACAGTCAGACATTGAATATAAAAAAATTATTCTTGTTCTTAATTAAAAAATTTCAAACTGAATGCGTTGAAAATGGAATATTTCAGACTAAACCATTATTTTCAATTCAATGAAAGCCTTTAATTGTGAACATATTATTATGAAGTTATTTTGAAGTTGAAAATAGTTTATAAAGTTTCAATCGCAGGTTTCAATTTTTTGATGACAGAAAGAAACAGTTTAATTTTTAACTTTAAAATCTGGAAATTTTTTAATTTTGAACGGATTTAGAATCGTTTTGTCCACTCAAAACCGATCTCAAATTTCCAACTTCACTTTTAATTTTTAGTTGTTTAAGTATTCAAAACTGAATTCTAAAATTCTTCACATTAAACATGTAAGCTTAACAATAAAAATCTAAAATGGAAAATTTTTAAAGTAAAGAATTTTCGAATTACGCATTGTAAACTGAATGATATCACAATTTCAAAAGACAACAATTCAACTAATTATTTTTAAAACTGTTGAAATCGAACTTGGACAGATATTTCTTCTAAAGATTTGTAAAATTCCCGGGGAATAAATAAATCCACTGTCATCTCCCGATTTTTGCCGGTCTCCATCAACCTTCAAATCGTAATTTATATCTGACAACTGCTTTAAAAATTGTAGACATTAATCCTTACTCTTGTGTAAATAATTTAAGCTCTAAATACTGAAATATTTAACTTATTATGAATTGTCTAAGTTGTATGAGAAAAAAACTTAATAACAGAAACTTCACAATTTATTAGTACAACGGCTACAACGCTCACCGGTTAAATGTCATCACATGCTCTATTAAAATATAGTTTCTAACTTACCTGAAATAAAATGTTTTGAACAAATTCGTCTATTTTTAAGTTCACTTTCAGAGAAATCGCGTTTTAACGCTCTTATCCAAGCACTTTTCGTCTCTCATCAACAATGATTTTCAATTCATCCAATTTCTTTTTTCCACTCAAATTCGGAAATCGAAAAAAGGATAATGCTACTTCACCGGAAGGACTCTTGCAACCTATCACGACACAATTTTGCGGCATTTTCCATTAAAAATGCCTTTCTCAACAAATCGAAAAGTGTTATGACTCTTAACTCGCCGGTAATTGAGGTTATAACCTCAGTTACGGCACATTATGATTTTTCGTGATGAATTGCCAAATCGCACCCTTTCAAAATTGGCAACAATAATTAAAGAAATCACTCTTGTATCCGAAAAGCAAAGCTATATCACGATTTTTCATTTACCTTCCTCTAAAAAAAATAATTTCAGTAAAACTCCTATCTAAACAATGCTTCGCACTCTACCAAGTGGTAAAGCCTTACAGATTTTGACGTTACCGACCGAGAGTGACGTAATGTTAGAATACTCTATAACGCGACTGTTACGCATACCCTAGTCAATAAAAACAGTAAGATCAATATTTCAATTGTTGCAAGAATGATTCTACGTTAAAATTGCAGTTAGAAGGTTATAGGGTAATTGAAATAGTTCTTTCTTGCAGAGTTAAAAATTTTCAAAAGTACGATACCTGTCATTAACGTATGCTGAAGGTGACTTCAAGCGCATCATAGCGCATGTAAGTAGCATATGCTACTTTAGCGATTATCGATGCGCTTGAAGTCGCCTTCAGCAGACGTTAATGATAGGTATTGTACTTTTTAAAATTTTTAACGCTGCAAAAAAACTATTGCATTTACTCTATGACCTTCTAACGGCAATTTTAACGTAAAATCATAATTTCGACGATATAAATGTTCATCTTGTTGTTTTTATTTAATTTTTTTGCAAGTTGCGGAAAGGATATTATGTGGATACTATATCCCGTGCAGAAAAATTTCGTGGCGCTGTACCGTTTCTGTCTAGTCCGCTTTGAGTCGACACTGGCGCGCCACAGGCTGACTGTCCAGTGGCTAGCCTGGGATGTAACGCTCGGATTGATTAGTTTCTAGACTGATCGGCTATTTTGATAAAAAATAATTAATAATTAAATCATATAATTCTTTTTTATGCCAGAAAAGTGCAATATATAAATTTTGCAGTTAATTAAAAATATAAAAAAAGTTTTTGTACAGAAGAAAATTAAGAAATGGGTTTCCGCAAATCTGTTGCATATAGGCCGGGTGTCGAACTTCTGATTTAATTTCCTACTATATTCTTGCAATTTTTTCCCGTCGCCTTAACACCTCGATCATCTGAAAGTTAAATTTTTTTCATTTTTGTCGGATATGAATTCCAATTCATTACATCCAAATATTTATTTCAATAAAACATAAACAATTTTCTAAACATTAAAAGTGCTTGATGTGTAAATAAATCATTGAAAAAAATAAAGTTTGTATCATTTTACTTGCGATTAGGCTACGAAATAATAATTGTTTACAAAAAATAGAATTAATACGCTAGGCTTCATTATCATTTACGCAACAAATAAATAACTAAAATGAATTAAATAAATCATTTATATTAATATTCGATTTTCGGAAATATCATCAATATTATACATAGCATTATACATGTTAAAATTATTATAAATTCAATATAAATTTATTATAACTTTACCATAACTTTACTATATATAATTCAAATAAAAGAAAATGTTTTTAACATTCTTCAAAAAAATTGTTCTTGAGAATACAGTTCTTGTATTAAGATTTCGATCACCTTTAACAATTATTGTTTACTATCTTAAATATGTAATAGTTTACAGTTAATTGTTGCTAGAACATGTGTGTAATTGCGTTTTGTAATTTCCTAAATCTTTTATTCAAAAATGATTATTTTCTGAATTCACCTCTGTAATTTTTGTTCAAGTCCAAACCGTAATTCTATCTAGAAACTAGCTAAAATCTGTACAATCTTTGTATATTCAAATTTGTTATGAACTCCTAGATAGCGCCAAGACTAAGACTAGACAGCAGAAAGGTTTGAATCAACCACGTGGCAAAACTAGACAGCGCCAGCCTAGTATTGCGGGAATAGACAGGATTGAGAAAAACTGTATTGGCTTTAGCATGATTCAAGACTGCCACGAAATTTTTCCACACACTATGGATACGCTGTAGCGTATTCGTTCCAATAACCCGGTCCGCCAGGGTAATACGAGTTATTACGCATTATTACACCTTGTAACGCATTATATCGCGCTCTCACACATTATTACGCATTTTCATCTGACTATTACACATTACTAAGAATTATTACGCGTTATAACGCCACTATTGCGCATTGTTGCGCCTTATCTTGCAAATTTTACGCATTAAAACGCGTTATTCCGCAACTTTTACGCTTTATTATGCGTTATTTCGAAACCAAACTATTACACTTCATTACGCATTAGCACGTAACTCTTACGCGCTATTACACGTTGTTATATAAATATTACATATTATCACGCATTATTATGCAACTAGTATGCATTATTACGTGAAATAACGCATTATCATATGTTATTAAGCGACAATTGCGCATTATTACCCATTATAACTTAATAAACATGATCGCTGGTCATCTCTGGTGATTTCAAAAGCTTTTATCAAATTGAATTTCAGTTAATATCATTGGACGATAAATTACGAGTGATTCCAGAAAATGTAAACTTAGTGATTGGACTTGATTGCACTTGATTGCACTTGATTGGATGATGAATGCCGAGTGATGATAGCAGGTGATTTAAAAAAATCTAAGAAACAGATGTAGAATACTAACTTTAGTAGCGTTTGAACATCGATTGAAATCTAAAATTTGAGAAAATCTCAAAATCTTGGTTTTCGGAATTTCAAAACATTCAGAATTGTCACCATTTTTATTTGTTCAAGTTGTAGTGAAATATTTTAGAATAAAAAAACTTTTTTCTAAGCACGCACGAAATTTTCGCTCTTTGAGGCATGAACAGCGTGTAGAAGATCGACAATTTCACAGCAGTAAGAAACAGTGTATAGAAAAAGACATGTAATAGATGCTGCGCTTGCGTATTTCCAGTAAGATGACATTCTTTAACCGCTTCGCCTGTAATTTTCAAAAATAGAATCAGTTAATCAATAGATAAAAAATAATTACTTTCCTCGTGTAGTGAATGAGATTAGAGCAACCCAAAGCGATAAGTTACCATGAACTGCTAATAAATTACCGATGTATTACCAAAATTTTTGGAAAATCGTGGATAGCTTAAATTTCCGGAAATTTTCGGTAATTTATGGATTTACCAGAAATTACCCGAAGCCAGAATCTCTGGCGAGGTACAGAAAACTTCACACTCGTTTGGAACTGACTAATTTTCACACTTGCAAGACAATATAGTATTTCAAGTTGGTATATTTTAGTATCAATATTCTATAATTCCCATAACTAGACAAATAATATTGTTTAACTAAATTTAATTCCACTTTCATAAACCATGATGAAATCAGGAGCATTTCACTAATTTTTACAGTTTCTTCTCTTCGCATGTCCAAATTTTAATTTATTATATTTGTAATATTTATATTCTAGTTAAGGCTCTAATTCGGATTAAATGCCTGTAAAATCTCAAAACCTTCTTACTTTATTAATATTCGAAAGTTTTCGACCTACACAATTCACTCATTTTGTTTATTTCATCCTGTTCATAAAAACATGTGGCATGATAAGCTATAATATGCATGTATACTAATACAAATAAATCAAATTTATATGAATAAAAATAAAGAATCATTTATCAAGCGAATTAATTTTATTTAATTGTATGCGGATTTCATTTTCTCACGTAACTGTTTTGGTGTCTAGGACATAATAACAAGCATTTATTGAATTGTCTAGATAAAACAAAAATGTAAAATCTGACCATTTTTTGAGAAAAGGCGCTTCTTGATTAAAACAGCAGGACAATAATACTCTGATAGTTGAAACAGAATGTGATGAACCCTATTTTGTATTTTGGAAACCTTTTTGTATTAACGTTAGGTTCTTATGAGTACTGGCTTCTATAAGTTGTACACATTTTAAACAATCTTTTCACTGGCTCACTGTCACCACGTAAAACTTTACAAGCTTGGAAGGAACATCGAAGCCGCACTTGCACTGTGGGTTGACAGGAGGTACTTTAATAAATATGATTTATAACCAGGGATAATTAGATATCATTGAGCAGAAATCAGTTACTTATTAGCTTATGAGACTTTTACTTACGAAGAATGAAAGTATTCTCTCAGATGAAGAAAATTTGGAAACGCTCATTACGTATACTGTCTTATTATATCTCCATATTGTCACTTTTGTTTCGTGCTTCCTAACCATTATAAATATTTCCTTTCATATTTTTAAGATGTAGTTTTTTAAAGTGAGTGAAGTCTCATCAATTTTCTGAGACTTCTATAAACAATGTGAATGTATTTTAATATTTTGACTGAAATTTTTGACTTGAATTTCTTCAAAATGACATCGTTTTTCTATGTTTCCTTTTCGATGTTTGTTCACTCTTCGAAATTAATCTTATCTCAGGTACAAATTTACATTAATTATTTTTTTAATTTTAATTTTTTCTGTTTAATATTGCTAACTTGAAGTATTACTGTATTTAGGTTTAAAAATCTTTTAAAAAAGGTACGCAATTGTACCAAAACGTACGTAAAGGATGGAGAAAGGAGTTCTTAATTAATAAATTTTGAGTTGGAAATTTGTTTTTGGCTCATTTTTTATTAAATTTTTTTATTTAATTTTCATGTGGACCGTAAGACATAAGAAATTTCACAAATGAACATTCTTAAATCGATGCATGTTGGTAACATTTTTATCGATAGGATTGGTAAGATATGTATGAAAATCCGGCCTTGGTGCGTAATTCACCCGTAGAATTAATTTTGTTTTCATTAGATAATAAAATTAAAACATCCATAATAATTTAGTTATTACCACTAGTGACAAATTACAGGGAAGTTCAATAAAATCCATTGGTTGTGCATTAAATCGTTTATAATGCAGTAATGATGTTTTTTAAAATAAATTAAACATTTATATAGGGTTATTTCTATCATTATTTACTGGCAAATCAGCAAAGAAATAATCTATATCATCAATAATGTTATGCTAATATTTGGCAATGATGTCTGCTTGGCAGGTTTTTCTCCAGCTATTGTGACTATATTTTTAAGCAAATCCTTTTTTTGTATTTCTGTGGAAAATTATAAAAAACGACGGATTTCTTACCACATTTTTCTAGAATTTTTCAAAATAGTATAAAAAGAAGATTTCGAAGACTGTAGACGTAATGTAATGTAAATTGGCTTTTTATTTTCTTCTTCACTTGTCTGGAATTACTGCAATTCTTGTTGATTAATATTTTTTAATTGATTTATAATGTAAGTGCACCCTCAAATTGCCCGGTTCGCGATTGAACATTCCTGTTCAGCAATATTGTTTCATTTGATTTAGTAAAGGTTGATATTTATAAAGTTTACATGCTATTCTCAATACGTTTTGAAATACATATTTGATGTAGATTATTATAAAAAGTACTTCATGGCACTCATTACCTCATTCGATATGAGCAAATGAATAATGATTTTTGATGTAGAAAAATTTATATTTTCTTCACCCCTCACTGGAAAAGCAGGACTCTTAGTCGACCGCCGGCCGTCCCAGTGGCGTTCGGTGTAAAGACATTTATTATTATTATTGTTTTTCTTTCTTTGATTTAAAAGTCGAGATGGTTTAGGCGTAGGCAATTAAGATACGTGATTCTTATTAGCCAATAATAGTTCTTTATTTTGAATGCATCTAGATAGGAAAAAAGGGATATACAATAACATGCCAACACAAACGAGGTTATGCCGTACAAAGACACTAGTAGAGCAAGTAGGAATCAGGACACCTCCAGTCAAGGCTGGTGGATACCTGGCCGCGTTAAAGGATTGGAGGATGGTTGTTTACAGTTTAAAAATATTCTTTATTAGTCATAGTTTTGGATACAGCGATACATACAATAGTTATAATAATTGTCTTTAAGATTCCTATCTTTGTTGGCCATATTTAACCTAAATTTATTTATAACATCACATATTACACATTAATACTGGAAGTGCTGATTTGGATCATTATTAATTTAGTCATTTACACAGGAAAAAGTGAAAAAACCTGATTGGTGCCGCTTACAAATAACTTAGGACTAATTACAATATTTACAGATCTTAACAACTAACTGATTGAGCTATGCGGCTAGCTTCTCGTGTTAATAATTTTAATGATGAATAAATGGTTATATTGAATCTACTACTGCAGAAGATGCTGAGGTAATTTATATTTTATCTTAATAGGTGCGCCTTGGTATCGCAGTTTAGAAGTGCTTCGCAAAATTTCAAGATTTGAGATCTGTGTTTCATATGTTTCTTTCGTTAATTTTAATATTTGCTCTTTGATCAATGACATTTTAAGTTTTTCATGCATTATTTGAATTTTAGTTCTAAATTCCGCATGAAGGGCCATTCTAAGGCACTTATTCTGAATAAGATGGCTCGCATGCACGGCCTTATAATGTCTCGTCCCTACTCCCGATTTGGAGGTGAAGGTGGTGGTTACCACAGTGGGGTCGGACGGTGACTATGATTGGTGGCGCTGGCTCACGTGGTTAATATTCTTCTCGGCGGAGTAGGGCTCGCTTGTCGTGCTCAGAACTGACTACCCTACTACTCGCGCGTTTGGACCTGTTTTATTCTAATAAACTGTGGAGTGAAATTATTTCAGTTATCTTAAGGCTTTACTCTATGTTTAAAAATAACATTTTTCCGCAAGCATGATAATTGCAGAAATACTAGAGCCCACAAATAATAAAAATATTAGTAAAGTAAATTCAGCAACCGGCACTGGTGCTGGTTTTGAACTATAACTTTTCCGATATTTTGGTCCTTTATGTTGACAAACATGATTAAGGCGTTCTGCTGTTCCATGTTCAATTATAATATAATAATAAAACTTTTCTGAGTATAAATAAACATTACAAAATTTTTAAATAAGTCAGACATTTTTCATAGATAAAACGTATTATATATTAATGCATAATGAAACATCATCCATAAACAGACATGTTTTTGACGGGAGAATGTTTTGCGGTTACAGCGGAAGTGTGTTTTCCTGGAAACAGTGTAATTTTTACCAAATCACATATTTCATCTTCCGTAGTAGTGTCCTGTGATAAAAAAGTTTGTAAGAAAAAGTTTCCCTAATAAGAATACAATACGTCATTCCGTTTGGAGATTGCCGAAATGTTTCCCATTTCAGACAATGAGATTTTCAAAGAAAAAAAAACTTTTAAATTGCCCTAAATATTTTTTTCTTAAATTAAGGGTATCCCAACAGAGCATGAAAATATTAACTGACTGTAGCTAGAACATTTTAAAATAAAAGAAAAAAAATGTGTCAACTTTATTCAAAGACACATAGAACCCAAACGCGAGCGAACTAGCATTGGGCAAAGAAAGGCCATAATGGATTCCAATTGCTTCGCGTGAATAACAAAAAAATCTCAGAGGAGCCAGGCGTAGAAGGTCCTGGTATCAAGTGCTAAGAATTACCTCACTCAGTCTAAAAAAATTATAAGTATACAGATAATTATAGTTAGATAAAATCTACATGACAGAAGGATATTTCCCCATTCGGAGCGCCACAAGAGCGAAAATTATAGTAAATTAAAACTGCCAATTTTGTAATTTTTCAAATTTGAGAACAAAATAGAACTTTCAGCCCGTAAACACTCTGGCACAATTCTATACTTAGGTTTTTAATAACAAATTAGTCTCATGCAAATATCATTTTTTTAAATATATTGCAACTCATCTTTGGCCTACCAACATTTATCAAAAAACCAAATCTAATAATTTGAGATGCACCCTATTTGAAAAACAATTCTTTCCCAAATTTAGCTGCGATTTAAGTTTCACTTGCAATCACAATTCCAATCAAAAATAAAATAAGAAGGAAAATTTTTGCTTTTGGAAAACTGATCTATGTTTTGTTTTTAATCATCTTGTAAGCACAGATGACAAACAATGATATTAGAAAATAGTTAAATATAAACACAAATGCCATTCTTATAAGAATTGTATAAGTTCATATTTTATTTGAGCTTTTATCTTTTCTAAGAGACTGACAGAAATAAAACTCAAAAAAGAGTAGCAGACTGAAGATAGAAGAACATTTGCGAAAAAAAGTTTAATTTAGAGTTTATACAACTTTTTTGTCCATCTTGCACGATACACGCGACTTCCGTACCTGTAAAGCCGGCGGAAATTCTGAAATGGGTGCCCGACGACGGTGTCGATAATTATCGATGCACGGTTATATGACCTGAGTTATAATTTTGAAATCCATATCCATGAAACTCATATAATAAAAGTACAGAGAATTTTTGGTTCTCATCAAAAATTGGATTTTCTTGTGTGGTGGTGCAATACTAGGGTTATTGATTTGAAAATTTCTGCGATATGTTATCATTAATAATACAATAACAAGGTTTTAAAATTCAGTGTACAATCTGAGAAAATTGTATCTACTTTAACGAAGTAATTCCATTCAGAAATTGATTCCGGTCATACGATCCATTTACAACGATAATCCGCTAAAAAACAATAAATTGTTTGTTTTTTTATAAACACTCTTTTAACTGATTTATTAATACTTTAAGCCCATCTCATAGTTTTAGATGGTCCGTATGACCGGAATAAATTTCTTAATATTGGATTTGGAATCTGTAAGTCTGCGAAATGAATTCATCTACTTTCTCCATTTTACCTTAGTTATTGTGCAGACCATCACATACATTTCTAAAATAATTTTTTATTTGGAGGCACGTTTTGAGGGGCAAAAGTTGACTTTAGTTTCAGCTCCATTAGGTAAGAAATTAATTTCGTGTAACACGAGCATGCTTTCCTCGCTTTCTGGGCATGCTTTGAGCTGTAAAGTAGGTCATTGTTATTGGTAGGGTACTTTAACGGCCTACGCCGATAAAGTGCACTCTATTGTCTGTGAGAAAAGTGGCAGTCCATGAGCATCAATGGAGACCATTTTTTCTGATCATGTCAGGTTGGTAAGTTCTGAATTATCATTTGTTGCGAATACGTTGTCACTAGCAATCCTATGGGGATTGTGTCACTATGATGTTTGAAATAAATGGCGTGTAGTTCACATTGATGATTGTGTATTTCAAAGTGAAGGATAGTTGAACAGTTGAATTGATACATTGAAAACTTACAGTTACCTTTCTATTCCAGAAAGGGTAAGGGAAAGAAGTAAGGGTTGTCGCTTGCGTCTCTATACTCAGAGGACAATGGCAAGATTCTATCTCAAAGTTAGTTTTGCTATAGTACTCAAGGAATACACAATCACAACTCACTGTTAGAGCGATACAAGATCCGTATCACGATTGAATCCACTCTTGAGCCGTTTTTCATGAACCTTTAAGCAGCGGACTTCATTCGGAAAATGACTTGTATGAAGACCGAATATCGCAGCTGAAGGGACTTTGTTCACAACTCAATACTTCGTTAACTATTTCACGACGATGTAACAATAACTCGACTTTTTCAGACTGCTTCTTCAATCGTTCCTTCTGTAAACTGGAGCTGCCGCGCGTTCGGTCTTTTTGTTCGCGGACGGTCACACATGCTCATAGTTTCTCTTTATTTTGGCTTTATTAATTATGTCGGTATCCACCGAGTCCTTATCATCAGTAATGCGATTATCACTTTCAGACATAAGATCAACTGAATCCGGCAAATGCGCCTGATTATATATATGAACAATTAATACTTAGTTTCCCAAAGTAAGTTGGATTGCGTTTAGTAAGGTGTCACGTCAAAATCAAAAAATTTCGAATGTAGCACCAGCAACAGCTCAAAAAGTATTCGTACCATTTCCGCCAATCACAGTAGGGCAACAAAAATTTGTTTGGGCAAATCAATTTTCAGCCTGCACTATTCATTCGATTTAGACGTGTTTTTTAAAATTAAAGCCCATAAAATTTCGAACTTAGTTGTGTGTTTAGATTTTCATCAAAATGTTGGGTAATTTTTTATTTAGCATCAAAGTTGACTTTTATTTGGGAAGTCTCGCATCGTCCCGTAATTCAGGATGACTAATCCTTTTTCATTTTTCTTTTATTCTTGTATTTTTATTTTATTTTTTATATTTTTCAAGGATTCAGCCAACATCTTTTACGGAATCAACAAAAAATATTCTTCCGATTACTCTTTGCTTCGCGAATTCACAAGGGACATGTGTCTAGAAAAAAGGGTTTCGTATCCTATTAAGCCATTCTAATCTCCCCCACCTAACGCCTTTCCACTCTTCACCTTTCCTCCCTAATTTACGCTTCATGACATCTCATCTCGAAACTAGTCTCGTCTCGAATCTCTTCTCGAGGCTCGTATCGTATCTCGCGTTGACAATCGTCTTAATCTCGTCTCGTGATAAAAGTACGACAGATGGACGGACGGCCAACCAAAACTATAAGGGTTTTCGCCAACAGAAACAATTGTCGAGAAGATGAAGTTCCAGTATATCTGACACTTCCTATTCTCGACAATTGATTCTATTTCCCTGAGAGCGTTTAGCGGAGCGGTATTTGGGCTGATGCCTTAAGAGTGACAGAGATGGTAATAAAGCACTCTTAGTGCCGCATTGTCCCTTTGGATGTAGGTCGTTCCCGCATGAATTGGACAACCAGATAGTATGTGTTGTAGATGCTCGGGGTGTGCATGACACGCTCTGCAGCTATCATCGGGAATGTCTTAGCTCAAAATGTGGCGACGGTATGCTAGAGTGGAAATGACGCCGTCTTGGCATGCCAAAATGAAACCCTCCGTGCCCAACTTCAATCCGGGTGATTTAATGAAAGCAAACGTTAGCTCATACGATATCGACAGATCCTCCACATTTCTGTGGAAGATGCCATGCTCGAGGAGCTGTTCGCGGAATTTTTTCTCCTGTGCTTTCTTAATCTGGGCATTCAGGAGTGAGTACTCGAGATGCATAAGATTTGATGCACCTTGCTCATCCCTGATATTGAATTTAAGGCCGAGTGTTTCAGCA
>CAKNWT010318577.1:0-14587 GCA_932066315.1 Andricus coriarius
TGCTGAAGACGCTGCTGAGGTAATCGGCTGGAATGTTATCTTTTGCTTTGCAGTGAACGATGTCGAAATCGTATTCAGAAAGTATCATAGACCACCGTGCTAGTCCAGAGTTATGGAACGGTGTTTAAAAAAAAATGTTAGTACCTGATGATCTGTGATAATATTGAATTTGTTATTCAATAGAAATTTGCTTAGCTTGCACACTGCGAATACTCTTGCTAGTATTTCCAGTTCGGTAACTGCATAGTTCAATTCGTGTGCATTTAAGCATCAGCTCACTATCGCGATAATTCTTTTATTTCGCTCGTCATCTATCTGAAACAAAATCGCGCTTAGGCCCTGTTTACTGGCGTCAGTTTGCAAATTGAGCTGTCGATCATTTGCATAGTGTGCGAGTGTTACTGTATTTGTGCAATTATGCTTTAATCTTTGAAATTTTCCCTTGTGTTTTTCTGTACATTTGAATCGGATTTTCTCGCTTAGGATGTCTCTAAATTAATTTACGAACCTTGCATGTACTCTACTGGATTTTCGGTAGTACCCGAAGAAACCTAGTGCGCTTTGTAAATTTTTGCGGGTTTTTGGTGTTGGAATGTCTTGCATTGCTTTTATTCTATCGGGATTCGGTTTGACTCCTTGTTCTGAAATTCGGAATCCAAGATAATCTATTTCTGAATTACAAAAATTGCATTTTCCAAAGTTGGTCGTGAAATCCGCTTTACCTATCCGTTATAGATAATCGTCTAGGTGTTGTATATGGTCGTGAAATGTCTCAGATGCGATTAATGTGTCGTCAATGTACGTTGTTGCATACGGTGTTGTGTTTGGTTGTATTGCAGTATTCATTGCTCTCATGAATGCATTTCCTGCCTGATATACTTGTTCATAAACTGGTTGATAGACTTGTTCATAAACCGTGCGTCCAGACAAGGTCGTACTTTCCCATCGTTCTTGTCCACTATCCATAGCGGGTTGCAATATGGACTTTTCGATGGCTCGATTATACCTTGTTGCAGCATCTCATCGATTGCTTTGCGTGTCCCGTCGAATTTCGCGATAGGAATGGGATAACTTCTTCGAACGATATGTTTGTCGGAAGTTAAGACAATTGAATGTTGGTACACCGTAGAACAGCCAGACTTGTCAGAGAAAAGTTTTTCGTTCTTTACTATGACTTGCGTTAATTCGTCTTTTTGTTCTGTCGTTAAGTCTTGTCTTTTTTCAACGAAAGTTTTTACTTTTTGCTGAAATCCGTTTTTTCCTTGTTTCGTTATTTCCGGTTTCTATGATACTGAAGCGATTATTTTATTGTTTTCGTCTGGTTGATGGAAGGATATTAGATCGTTTTCTATTTCCTTGTCTCCGAAAAATATTTTCTTTTCATTGAAGTTAATCACCACTTTGTTCTCGTGTAGCCAGTCTGCGCCAAGAATTATGTGATGTGAAAGGGCCGGTATGACGAGTAATATTGCGTTGACATTAATGTTTCCGATTATTATGTTAGCCAAGATTTGTTTTTTTTTTAATTTGAATTTGTTTTTTATCTCACGCACCTGTCACAGAAATATTAGCGACCGGTAGGGTTGGTGTATTTTCTTGCAGTGATTTATAATATTGCTCTGACACACAGCTAACCTCTGCTCCGGTACCTAAGTCAGCAGGTGATGCTCAAGATGTATCCTCCGGCCAGAGTCCGGAGCGAGCGCTTGACGATTCGAGACGACCCATCGGGAACCACCCCCATGCTCAAAGGGGGAGAGAGTCATTTTACATAAACATCACCTTCATTTTCTAAAATAAATTATCACGAAACTTGTAGACCAATAAATACATTTTTTCAACGAAATAAATTAATATTCAACCAGATACAGTGCAAACTGGATTAAGTGATCTTCCATTTAATGATTGCGAAAATTGACGCCGCGCCGCGAGGGTGGACGAGAGGAGCTGCGGGGCTGTACGGTGCTCACTTTGGTGTGACAAAACAGGAGCTTTGCGGTAAGGCGCTGTACAATGACGGCCTAGTTGGATAACTACTTCTGATGTTCCGACAGTTCACTCGAAGTGAGAAGCACCCGCGAATAAGCACGATGGCGAGCTCGCGTCGACCAACAGTGGGGCGTTGATGGCTACTGAAGCCGATGGCACTGATCGGACTATTTTATGCGATCGAATGAGCTTGTCTTTGACCTTGACACCAGCGCCATCTGATATTGCGAAGTAGTATCGCGAATTTTTTTGGAGCAATGTTCATGCAAAATGTCAGTGAATATCAATGCATTTTAATCGAAAATGCTATGAATTGCCCACCATATCTCATTACGATTTTCTCATGTATTTTGGCCCACTAAACACGAAAATCACACATAACAAATTTTTTATGGAAGCGTTGTCGAGATATCAATGTTCAAATTTTTCTTCCAATTTTCAGAGTTGTTCCGATATGTGAATTTCCGACCACGATTTTTGCCTAAATATACAACGCTGCTTTTTTAAAAATCATTTTGTTGATAGGAAATTCATCCTCTTGGATGAAAATTGAACGGACTTCTAAAAATGTTGTCTTTCAGGCTTGAAAATTGGACGAAAATTTACTCAGTTGAAAATGAACTTTTTTGTTGAAAATTCATCATTTTGTGTTTAAAAGACAGTGCCCTTCTAGAACATTCGACTTTTCAGCTTAAAAAATTAACTTTTTTGTGAAAAATTAATCTCTTTTAGTAGAAAATTAATCTTTTCTGGTTACAATTTTAACTACTTGGTTGATAATGGAACATATATCGACCTACAATCGTCAGCTGTGTTATCATTTGCTAAATAAATAAATTTATGTTTTGGAAAATTTCAAAGAATTAAAGACAAAAACAAAGCTGCTCTGAAATGAAAATACTTTCGTCGTTTAAACTCTGAAATTCTTTATTTTCCATTTATAAATATTATCATGATTCGCTGTAGCTAACGGCCACCAAGTTCTTCAGGAAATAGAATAAAACTCTAAATATCCCTGCGAGTAAAAAATTGTAAATGGAAAAACACGCTACCATTTGTTCGCAATGATTCTTCAAATGGAGTTTATTTTGCATTTATATAAAAAGAAATTACCTCTTTATAGCATGCAGGCACAAACTAATGAGAAAATTGTTGACAATCAATATTTTCTAAGCATGAACAATAATAACACTAGTTTACAGCCAAAATGTACATTCAATGAAACTGTTTTTTCCTGTGTATTTTCGCTTGCTAAACTCGAAAATCACATTAAAGATTTTTTGTATGGGTTGGTTTTCGAGATATGAATGTTTGAAATTTTTTTTGGCGGTAGCTTTACATTTTAGGCCATATATCGAGTTATAAACATCAAATTGTGTCGCACAACATCTCAAATTTAAGGTAATAAAATTTCCAACAATCGCTCTTCATATTGTTTTCCAATCTGTTCAGCAGTTTAGGTGTTATGTCCCAAAATATATAAGAAAATTCAATTTTTTGCGCCAAAATAAAAATCGAAAATTCACTCTATCGCCATGCAAAAACAGAAAAATTCAAATTATGTCCAGTTTCTTATTTTTTATATATACGAGTAGATAGCACTTTTAAGAAAAGAGAAAGGTATTGATGAAGAAAATATGTGCATAAATACCGGAGATATAAGCAATGGAATGAAGGTACCAAAATTCAAAGATGGTTCGACACTTATCAGTGCATGCGCTGCACCGAGCGTACAAAGGGATATGCGATACCGATACTATTTTTTGAGCTTCGAGTATAAAATACTAGATACTTTCAATTCTCGATTCCGATTCTAAAGACGTATCGATACTAGTGTGGGTGAAGAAACAACATATCGTCCTGCCACCATTACACATAAAACTTAAGCACTTTAAAAAGCATTTAACCCTTTCAGGGGCAGTGGGACGTATACGTCCCACTTGTTTTTTCGCAGTTTTTCAAGCATTTCTGATACATTTCACCTTGTTTAGTGCACAAGTATTTGATTTTAGGCTCTTAAGGGTTCATGTAAGTTTTGTTTTGTTTAATTTTTTGAATTCATAAAAAATTACGAATTTTGACGAATTTTCGGCATAAGTGCATGTAATGTACCATATTTGTGATCGATAATCAAATCGTAAAAAAATATTTTTCGGGCCACTGATTGCGAATATAATGTCAAAATTGCAAAATTCAAGAAGGCGGATTCAATTCAGCCTGTACTTCATTAGAGTAAAATAGTCGCCATCTTGTATCTGCCATTTTATAATTTGCAATTCTCATATCAAAATCGCTATTTTGAATTTTGCAAGTCTGACACCAGATTCGTAATCAGCGACTCCGAAAACTCCCATATACCAAGTTTCGGCGCAATTGCGAAAAAACGGAGAATTTTCAATGATATAGCCGCCATTTTGGATCCGCCATTTTGAATTTTGCGATTGTGACTCCAGATTCGTGATCAGCGCCCCTGAAAACCCCTAAATTACTATTAATAGCAAGAATTAGTTTAACAGAAAAATGTGGCCCTGACAGGATTAAGATCGATTTCCCAAAGACTTTCTATTGCAGAAATCAAAGAAAGAATCTTTGACGGTCTACAGATAAGATAGGTGCTCAAAGATGAAAATGTCCCCTCATTATTGACACTAATGAGGTTGCAGCCTAGAAATCATTCCAATTGACTGTTTCCAGTTTTCTTAAAAACAATAAAAGCCCGAATTACAAGCAAATTGTTAAAGATTTGCTCAAGAATGATGCAAAAATGTGTATAAAATATATATTCTTATTTTATTCCACACCCGACCGAAAAACCCACCTTTTGCCCCTGATAAGCTGGCCGAAAGTAGCATATTTTTTCCAAAAACTATTTTTGCGGGGCAAAAGTAAAATTAGCGGGGCAAAAGCAAAATTTAGAGGGGCGAAAGTAAAATTTAGCGGGGAAAAAGTAATTTTTTCCAAAAATTTCGAAATTTTTTTTTTAATTTTTAAAAAATTTCCTCAGAATGCGAAGTTGTTTCGACTCCGCTTTTCAGGACCAAAAAGTAAACTTTCAGTCGAGAGTGGAATAAAATACATTATACATACATTATACTAGTGAAAAATCTTCTACTTTTGCCCCTTGTTGCATAATGTACTATTTTTTAATACATGTACTTCTTCATTACACTGCTTTTAAAATGAAAAAATGTGTACATTTAATTTTAATTTCAACAGGTGTAAATATGTCGCTCAAAATTAATTTTTTGAATTGCCACTTGGATTTTTCCCGGAAAATCTCAACGACGTAAGTGACGAGCACGGTCAAAGGTTTCATCAAGAAATGAAAGCCATTGAGCAGGGCTACCAAGGATATTGGGATACAAGAATATTGGCAGATTATATTTGGTTCCTTATCAGAGAAACGGAACCTGCGAAGAACAGAAGACAAATCAGGGACCTGCATTATTTCTAATCTAGTCATGCAATATTGAAATTCATAATTAAAAATGAATAAAATAAATTAAACAAATGTCTTCTATACAAAAAATGAAAGAAATAGAAAAACAGAAAAAAAAAATGTTGTTCAATTTTGTAAACTAGTGTAATTAAATTAATCAAATTGTAATTTCTAAAAAAAATATTAAGAAATTGTATCTCTTATTTTTCAAACAGGCTTTAAATTTATGCAGTCAGGCCAGCCCTTTTAAAGCAGAGATAGTCGAGCAAAATAAGAAAGGTGGGAGAAAAGGGGGTCTGACGACCAGCGGGGGAGTAGTATGAGGGCCAAGAGTCACTCTGTCGAGCACCGCCGATTTATCTACATTTTAAATAAAAACGAGTACCCGAGAAATTAAGAGTTCTTATTTAGATCCTATAGCAGCAAATTGAAATTTTAGCGTGACAGACTTCAGTCCCTCACAGCAGAAACCAGCCTTATCGGCAGTCGAAGCAGAGGAGGACATCGTTGGGTAGAGATACCAGATTAAAACTTTCACGTACGTTGAACCTTAGCATTAAAGATAATTTTTTTTATGATAGAGCAGTGGGATTTTCGAAACTGGCTCGTGCACGCGCCGCGTTCGAAAGTGATAGGCGAACAGTGAAAAAAAGGGGGAAAAGAAACTGTGAGGTTCTTTTGTGATTGTGAATTTTTAGTGTGAAAAGGGAGGCAAATAATTTGTGAATATTGTGAAATAACGGGCACTAAATTCATCCACACCGGCGGGAGGATGACGAAAGATGAGTACGGTGAACAACGAAATTTTTAGAGTAATAAACGCTGGACGACTCCAACAAAAGACGAAGACAATAAATAGAGTCGAGAAGAAGATGACGACGAGGGATAACGACGAGAACGACTAGGACTACGATGAAGGGCGAAGACCTGGAGAACGACACAAACCCAGCTCTATTTTTCGACAGAGTTTTTCACTTTCCAGGGCCTTTCCAGAATCTTTTAGGTAAAATAGCAATTCGCTAATTCCAAAGGCATAAATTAAATAGACCGATGTCCGTCTATGTGCCGTCGCGCTCGATTTGAGCGGCCGTCGAATGCTCAGAACGCGTAACTCTAAGAATATCCTGGCGAGAACACGACAATTAACCTCCCTCCCGGTTGAGAACCCCGAGTTGGCGAAAGAGTACCTGTCACGAATTCAGGCTGGGCCCGGAATATTTTTAGCCGAATCGTTGGTTTCCCAGAAGGATGGTTGCATTAGTGTCTTTTACGTAAATTCCACTACCCAGGATATCGATCTTGCAATTGCCCCAGTAACCATAGTAGATTTCGGCGCCGTGAATCCCGCCCCGAACAGCTCCCAAAATCCCAAAACGATAATGAATCCCGTTCGAAATCAGCACCCAAACTGGCCGAATCATTGAAAGTTTTGAATATGGAAGAGTCAATCCGTGAACAACAAGGCAATTAAAGAAAGAACGTAATACTTTTTGTAATAATTTAAACTACCCAATGATAAATCAACTATTGTGACCGAAGTAAAACACAATATAATGACAGTAGACCGAGAACCCGTACACGAAAGACCACATAGATTCACGCCCGAACATAGAGACGAAGTAAATAAACAATTTAAAGGGTTGAATGAAAACAAAAGCCCCCCTAACATCACCGACATCTTAGACCAATTAGATGGTGCAAAGTATTCATCGGTACTTGATCTCTCTTCTGAATTCCATCGAATTGATGAAGAGCCCGTAGCTAGACGTACAACAGCATTTTTAATCCCATACGGACACTGCAAGTTCACGAGAATGACATTCGGTCACAAAAACGCCCCGGTTACTTTCCAGAGACTCATGGATCGAGAACTTTCTGGATCACAGGGGATAGAAATGTTCTTGTATATGGACGACATCGTTATCTATAGTAGCTCCCTTGAAGAACACTGTAATAAATCTAAAAAGATTTTAGCGTTCTCGATCATGTAATTTCCGAAAACGGTGTAGACTCCGATCACAGGAAGGTAGACGCAGTGAAAAATTTTCCTCAGCCAAAAAATAAAGAGAATTTAAACAATTTCCTGCGTTACCAGGGTACTATCATTGATTTATTACTAAAGTCGGAAAATTCGTTGAACCGCCAACCCAATTGTTAAAACAATCTTCTTCTTCCTATTGGGGAACAGGGCAGCAGGAGGCCTTCGACAAATCACATGAAATCCTTTCCACCTACCCTCTTCTTTAATACATAGACTTCACTCGCCCCTTTATCATAACTACGTAAATTTATAGTGACAACTGATCATGGGCCCTTGATTTGGCAACCTAACTTAAATGATCCCGTTTTTTCAGTTAGCTAGGTAGAAGATAAAGCTAAGGGATTATGAATTTGAGATTTGACACAGACCGGGAAGGGCAAATTCAAACGCAGAGGCTGTCTCTCGTAATCCAACGGACATTATTGAGCAGAAAATCTTACCCAAGCTCATCCTTACACCTACTGAAGAGTTAGACCGCCGGATACTGAACGTTCATGGTCAATTATCCGACGCGGACTCTGAACCCCATGACCTTATTCAGATCCCAGAACACTTTATGGAACAAATAATTGTTGGATCGTTCGTAGTAGAAGAAAGAGAAAGAGGGACGGTCGAACAACGAGGTTGCTCTCAGTTAGAGAGCAGATTTTACGGACGCGTCTAGTTGACGCTAAAGTGAAAGAGATAGAGAAGGAGGGAGAAGCGGTCGACAGCGAGGTGTCTCTCCGTTAGAGAGGAAAGCTGTACGAAAGTTTTCTTGTGAAAAAATAGGAAAAAGAAGGATGGAGTTAAGTGAGAGAGATTAGGGAGGTTGTCGTGAAACCAGGCCCAAACTGCATTACGAACCTGTTTCGGTCCGGAAACCCATGAAATCACGGTATGCATCGGCGAAATTAGAGTCTCGGAGGAGTCAGAGCGCCCGACTATATTCACGGAAAATCACGACTCTACAGCAGGCGTTCATAGAAGCGAAAAAACGACATCGAAAGAATAAGAAATCGTTGTTATTGGAAGAATCTGAAGGAAGATCTACACCAGTATGAACAAAGTTGCGACTCTTGCTAAAGGAAAAAGCTAGTAAGATTTAAAACAAAAAGCCCACGAAAATTACAGATAACCCCTCTAGGTCGTTCGGAAAACTGTAGATGGATATCGAAGGACCCTTACTAGCGACGGAGATGGGAAATGGATACATTCTCACCTGCCAGGATTTTCTTTTGAAGTATTTGTGGCGAATCTTTGCAATATTCTTTCTTCTTTTGCAAAATTTTCCTTCAACACGACAAAACACTCCTCAACATGTGTGACCGCTTACGAATTAATTTTCGGTCGGCCAGCGATAATCTCCCCTGAATTTTCCAACGAGACTGTTTCCAGGACCTATGTAGGATACGTTGATGATCTTTTTAATAGAATATCCGAAACGCAATCCATGGCTCGTGATGGGTAGCGTGCGGCAAAGGAGTGAATCAAAATGTTTACAATAGAAATCTCAATAAATTAGATGTTGAAGAAGGGCAACATGTTTACTTGTTGAACGAAGCGCCAATAAGTAAAATTTAGGACCACTATGCTGGACTATATTTAATGAAGAAAATTCTTCACGACTTAAATGTCGAATTGCAAATAAGTCGAGATAAAGTAAAAATAGTTTATATTAACATATTAAAGCACGGATTTTGAGATTTTGAGAACATAAGAACATGCATGATCGCGTTAGGTCACAACCATTTTAAAACTTAAACTGACCAGAACCAATTTTTTCACTTAACTAGGACCCTGGAAAATAATGCTACGCTCTTTTCTATAACATTTACCGTAGACGCCTCCCCCCTTTCTTTTTCCTCCCTTTTCCACGTAATTTGGACGTGGACTCAGTTCCTTTTTCTTTTTAGTACAGTTCTAATTGTTTTCACCCCTCGGACTAGCACCCGTTATTTATTGTTCATTGTCTTTTATCTATTTTGTCATTGGAAAAGGATTTTTTATGAAAGCACAATTTTGATAAGGAGGATGTTGTGATGATTCCAGAATCTAGATATAATGGCACCTCGACACAGCGTGGATGATTTCAAAATATCAATAAATTCAATGATTTTAATTAGCTTTTCAATTTCTAGTTTTGAAAATAATGTCTTCTTTTCACTCAACGAAAGAGGCCAAGTAGAAAATTCTTACCAACATGAAAAAAAAGTTTTTAAAGAAGCGGAAATCGGGACCAGAAAATTACGCAGTAAAAGTTAATGGGTGGGCTAAGTCAAAAGAGTCGAGTGGCGCGTTTCTTAAGAGTTTGGTGTGCGAAGCATATGAAAGCAATAAAATTAAATAAAAGGCAAATTTTTGGAAAGAAATGTATGGCAGAAGCAGGAAATATGATTTAGACTTCAGAATTTAGATGCGCATTAAATTCTAATGCAGGTCCTTTTTTAGAGTGGGTCAGTTTATGAAAGGGATCGTAAATTCGAAGGGAGGAGAGATTATTCTGATACTTCTGAAATTTGACTTCTCAAATACTTGGAAATGAATCAGTTTTACTGTTAATTTCTGCTAAAATCGGAGAAATGACTGAACCTATGGGAGTACCAAACTTTTGCCTATAGAAAGAAACATTGAATTTAAAATATGTTGAGTTCATAATAAAAGATATGCATTTAATAAATTCTTTTCGACTTAATCGAGTACTTATTTTTATATTGTACCATCTATTTAAAATTACCTGTTCAACCAATTCAAAGGGTGTACTTGGAAACATTGCAACAACATCCAAAGAAATTATTACATGGTCATCACGAGCAGTTTTTTCAATAATAATTGTTTGGAATTTCCAGCTATTTTTAATATTAAATTTTGAAGTCATAATGGAGTCTTTGAGTATGAAACTAAAGTTTTGTTCTAAAAATTTCGTGGGAGTGTTAATAGTTGAAATAACTATTCTCAAAGGATAGCCTTCTTTATGAATCTTTCTCAAACCATAACATATTGCATCCCATTGTCTGAAATCCTGAAAGTGTCTCTTCAGGCCGAGGGTCTCGGCCGCTTGCTCCGCGGCTTTGTAAAGGAATGCTCATTCACCAATCATCTCGCGCTTCCTGACCATTTGTAGGAAAGGATCTCTGCCATTGGCTACGATATAAGCTTTACTTAGAACAATGCGGTTCTGAAGACACTGGAGATTCAGAAGTGCGCGTCCGCGTTGACGGCGTGAAATGTATAATCGCGGAACTGACGACTTTGATATGCAAGCTTTTATGCATATGCATGATCTTACGTGTGGTGACATCAAGGGCAAGCATATTAGTCGCAGATACCTTGTTCAAGGCCGACAGATTTAAAGACCAAATCTGTAGAAGAAGATGCTTGTATATGCTTCGGAGAGACTCCTTCACTGATTTTACGTCCTGAATGCGGCTTTGAGGCACGCCCAGCTATGTATAGGCTTCTCCAGTGCTAAGATGTCTAATAACACTTATATCCACAAGCTCAGGGTCCTTGGGATGAATTTTGGCACATTTCTCCAATCTAAAGTCCATCCCAATTTCTTCTGTGTACTTCTCGACGATATTTATGGCAGTTTGAAGTTTGCCTTTACCAGAGGCATAGAGCTTCAGGTCATCCATATAAAATACATAAGTGACCTTATGCTCGCGCTGGTTAGTGTCGCCACAGAGGTATCCAGAAGAATTTCGAAGTGCGAGAGATAGAGGCAGAAGTGTGATGCAGAAAAGCAAAGAGCTAATGGTATCGCCTTGAAAGACGCTTCTCTGAAAGGTGACGTTGTTTATTGTCACACGATAATTTCCAGATGAGATAGTAAATCTATTCTTCCAAAGAGGCATTAATCTCTATATGCATCTCACTATGTGTGGATGCACTTCCAAGCTTTCCCACAGATAGATGATAAGTCTATGAGAGGTTGAATCGAAAGCTTTCCGGTAGTCAATCCCGGCCATTGACAGGCCGCGTTGATGGGCTGTAGCGTCTTTGCAGACACACCTGTCAATTAGCAGGTTCTCCCGACAGCCTGCTACGCCTTTTTTCGAGCCACTATGTTCGTACATTTCACGCCACAAATGCTCAATTCGCCGAACAATCCTGTTGTTTAGGACAGCTGCAAAGATTGTATCTCTGGCTTTAAATGAGAGGTGAATGTGCAAGCCAAATGTTGGTGTGTAGGAGTAAACTTCTTCCACCAGAAGTTCTTGATACCATCTTGTCCAGCACCGGAAAAGTTCTTTGATCCTCTAAGTGCTTTTTTCACCTCTTCGGCAATGATTCATGGACATTCCTCCTCAGATTTTATGAGGTTTTTGCAAAATTCCTTGAAGCGGATTATATTGTCAGTATCTTCTTTCAACTTTAGTGTTTTCGGAATCTTGTAAACCTCTTTCCAAAAAGTGTCCACCTCGTCGGGCTTGGGTGAATTCTTGACAAAAATAGGGTGATCACTGAACAGGCGAGATGGATCAGCGAGAAACTTTCGATTCTCCCTGATCCATCTCTCCCTCTTTTGTATTCTCCTTTTTGCGTCAGATAACAGCCGTATTTTGTCAACAATATGCTGCTTCATTGTAATGTTAGCGTCTTTTGCTCTCTTGATCCGTTCATCGGTTTGAGCCTTCGATTTGAATCAGCCAAAGCTCTCGCAGCACCAAAAACTGAGATGGTGATCGTCCAGAGTTTGGATTCTTGCGAGATTTCTCCACGAAGGGAGCCATCCGTTTCAGCCAGATCTTTTGGCTCAAGAGGAACTTGCATGTTAATGTTCCTTCTTGTCCTGAAATCATGATCATCTTTCAGAAGGTGCCTGCTTTCCGCGGTTGGTCCTAATGTCGCTTCCTCATCTTCGGCTGCAGCTTGATCAAACAGAGATTGGGGAAGCGCTCCGCGTACATATCCATTTTTCCAAAGGTAGGCACGTTGATTTCGCAACGATTGAATCGAAACGTGCTGAAGCTCTGGGTGTTTTTGGCACCACGGAGTATGCATACGTGCCATAAAGGCGCGGTAAACAGGGACAATGCTGGCAGCGTAGCAGTCTAGCAAGTCATCCTTGAGTTGATTCGTCCACTGAATGTGGCCGTTTTACCGGTTCATCGTCGTGTTTCCATCTAAATTATTTCCAGCACCCCGAACTTTAGGATTATCGGCATTGTTCACCGACTCATTGTCGGGTGCTCTGCGCGCTCCATCGTATTGAACCGCATTTACAAC
The DNA here is from genome assembly GCA_932066315.1 of Andricus coriarius. Lineage (NCBI taxonomy): Eukaryota > Metazoa > Arthropoda > Insecta > Hymenoptera > Cynipidae > Andricus > Andricus coriarius. The sequence continues at coordinate 12,681 of CAKNWT010318577.1, forward strand.
TTTTTGGTGTTTTGGTGGTGTCATTGTTGTTCCCACGAGCAGCTAGAGAAAGCGTTCGTCCATCCTTGTAAAGCCCCGCATGCAAGGATAAGGTTGCATACTCTGAGAGGTCGCGCGGTTTCTCAGAGTCGCCGTTTAAGACACCTCACCCAGGTGCCATTCAGCTTTCGGCATGGTTGTTCCGCCTCCGCTTATGGGTTATTCCTTCAAAACCATCCCTGGACAATTGTCCGCGACTGCTTATTAATTATTGTAACCATATTCAGCCGAAGCCCTTGGTACAGGACACGTTCGGTGGCTCTGTCATAGGCTCTTCAGTTCTATTCCAAAGGAATCGAAAGGGAAATAGCTTAATGATATACAAAAATGCTTAAGAGGCTTAAACATATAAAGTGATTTCTACCCAATGTTTTAGGTTTCTTTTTGGGGTTTTCACTTTGCACATTAATTCCTTGAATATTTTTTATTATTCATTTAAATGCTGACTATCCAATAATCCTTTTCTACGCGATGATTTCATATAATCATCTCTTACTATAATTGATGTTCGAAGCTGATACATTTTGTGAAAAGGAATCTCAAGGATTTTATGTTTTTTACCAAGCTTAGACTGTATTGGAAGGTCTCTGTCTACAAATTAAAAGAGCTTGAATAGATACTCTGGAGCTTCGTTCTGAAAAAGAGGCACGAGACGCAGGAGGCGGAAAATTATTTTAAAAAGTCATAAATCAATGTGATAATTAATTGGAATTAATGTCCAGCAGGTTACAGTGAGAAAAAATTGGTTAAAAATGTTATGAACAAACTATTGAACAAAATTTATTTTTTGTTCTTCACAACGATTATCTATTTTAAATCCATAGATTTCTTATTAAATATGACAGATAATAAAACGTACTTAAACCTTTTTAAGAAAAACTGCCGTTTACTAATAATTGAAACAATTTTTATAAACAAATCCACACTTTAACCATTTTTTCATGAATAGGCTTCATTTGCTTTTGTTGAATCAACTTGAAAGGTTTTGTCAAAGACTTCTAGCTGTCATATTTTCATTATTGCATAAGCTTTTAATTATATAATTAATTTTCATACACAAATTGTTAATTTAATCAACAGTTATTGTGATTAGAAAAAATATTACAGCAAGAAGTTTATTTTTCTTAGACTCCTCGTTACTAGGATTTAATGCACGAAAATTTCATATGTTCATTTGTGAGGTCAATTTTCGCATTTTTGGTAAAGAAATTTAGTTAATCATTTTTTTTCGAAGCTTGCGTCATTCAAAAAGTTGTTATGATAATGTTGTATGCTTTCAAAAAAAAGCAAGGATAAACTTGTCGACTTTTCCATTACTAGGAATAGCCGCATATAGAATTTTTATATGAAAAGAACATTTCTCAAAAATTATGGAAATGCTCTAGCTTTTTGAATTTTCATACAAAATAGCTGGCTAATGAACTCTTCCTTGCATTTCATGTCTCTAAAAAGTAGGCCAAAGCTCAATTCAGTCTGGTCGTTTTTTAGAAAGTTATCGTGTCTATAAACCACTACTACTACTACTTCTACTACTACAAACAGATAGACATATAGAAATTCAACTGATTCGTTGAAATCTGATGAGTCCTTCAAAGAAATATTTATTTGATTCACGGAGTTCGTGCCTTGAATTGATCAGGATGCATTTGAATCAATTAATTTGTCCCTACTTGGATCAAGTCTTTAGATTTACTTATATTGAAGAAGTAATTATTTAATTTAAAAGAATATTAATTTAGATTAAACTATTCTTCTTTGATAAAAAGAGTTAATGAATTTATACCATAATGAACTGGGAAGTATCTCAAATAATCGAATTAGTAATTTTCTACTAATCTTTGGTGGCTCACTTTTCGCTAATCGAATCT
>CAKNWT010318580.1:0-11663 GCA_932066315.1 Andricus coriarius
AAATAGTCAGAATCGTCAGGATTGGTCAGGATGTTCAGAAACCGTCAGAACTTCTGATCATTTGTGACGATTCCTGGCTGCTAGGTTAGTGAGTATCAACTACATGAAGTTTATCTCAGAAATAATCTTACTTTATTTAATAAATAATAGCGTTTTTTGGGGAGGAAATATGTCGTCTGTGATTTAAAATATTTCATGCAGAGCTTGATGAATTTTTTAGAGCGTTCCAAAATAGTTTAAAGTCACATTTATCTGGATCAACCGATATGGGTAATTTCTGCTATACAATACAACTTTGTACTATTTTTAGCATTCCAGGGACTTCGGCATGAGAAGTTAGAAAGTCGACAATATTTTGGAATCTAACTTTGAGACCTGTTTACTATTGGCAATCTGATCAGCTGTGGAGGAGAGTCGTTTACAAGGACTGTTCTAAAACTCTTAGTGATTGTTTTACGGGTGCCTAATGGAGATTCTTTGGTTTCTTTGGTGGTCATTTCTTTAATCGTGCCGCTGTTCATGTTATATTTCACCCGTCTCTCAGTCTGGTATCCAGAGTGACCTTTCATTGTATATATTCCACGAAGAATTGTATGTTTTTTCTCCAATATTGCAAAGATGTCACCATCGGACGTTGATAACACTAGCTGTTCTTCGGTCGGAATGGCCTCAAGAGACAAATTTTGACCTCTCAAATGAACTGGTTTATCGCGAGGAAAAGTGTAACTTCGAATTTCGAAACGCCGGTTCGGACTCGTGTTGGGAATAAGCCGGACTGATCTGAGTTCTTCACGCGTCAGTCTATATAAGCGTATCGAACGGTCACTAGCAGGAGGAGACCTGGATCTGGCACGAAGAAGAGGATTAGCAGTTGTAGGAGATCTTTCACGAGAATCATGTCTTTCGGAAGAATAAGAAGTTTCGGCACCAGGAATATCAGGAATATGGTTTGAAGTCTGTGAACTCAAGTCTGCAACAGAAAATAGAGATTTAATTTTGTTTTGAATTAGATAATTGTATGTGGGTTAGAGTTGATCTTATTTCCGTTATTTTTATCGTTTTCACGCTTCTGATGCAAATGCCCAAAACTAAAATGCGCGTCAAATTTTAGCCAAATCGGGTAACCATGGGAGAAACTGTGCAAAAACAGAAAGTGTTTGACATGGAACGAGTCCTTCAGAAAATAATTTTGATTCTGCTTCACAAGAAAATATTTGAAAGCATCCCCGTTTGACTTCAGACTTATAATTCTTTTACAAAATTTACTGTTCCAAATCAGAATCCTTATTCTTATGACGAAAAATTATTTGCTGTTCCAAATTAGAATCAGAATTATTTTCCAGAAGTCCCTCTTCCACAGCAGAAATCTTTAAAACCTGTTTAAATATTTAAAAATCTCTAGAAATCTTTAAACATTGTTTGATATTATTCAAATATTTTAAACTCTTTTTGATTGACCTGGAAAACAAACAATTGACCGGGAATTTGACATCATCCATCTGGTAAACACTATATCAATATATCAGATGATCAGATAGTTACAAAAATTGTGATTTGCGAAATGCTCAAAAATGTACTTAAAATTATAGATTTATATTTTATTTTAATATTCACCAATAGATTTGAGGATAACTGCAAAGAATACGACGAGAGTAGAAACATTCCTCATCTTTTCTAATAAGAGGACAGACTGATTAATGTATTATTAAAAAATTTGTTTCAAAATGTGACTAAAGAATATTCTGGAGCTTTATTAAATTATACAATATAATGAAGCATATTTATATACCATATAGTCGTTATCCCTTGGACTTTCGTGCTAAGCTTATGTTTATCAGATATTTACATTTCATCAGAGTCAGTTTCAAGGGCAAAAATGTGTCAATTGAAATTGTTAAAACTGGTATTAAAATTTAAGTAATCTTTCACGTTTTATAAAAAATTTTGGTTTGGATGTAAAATGATTTTAAATCAAACGACTTTCAAAGATTTCAAGAGATTAATTAACATTTGAAAAGATTTATGAGATTTATGATTTAAACAGTGAATTTTGAACGTAGAACTCTAATCCTGAATCTGCACAGGGATTTTGTTTTAAATACCTTTTTGTGGATCATAATTAAAATTATTTTCTCAAATTACCCTTACCTGTCAAATTTATCTGTTGGAAGTCTAATAATAGTTTTTTACGGAAACTCCCTGTTCCAAGACACAATCACATATATTGAAAAAAAAATTTCCTGTTTCTGATTTCAAATATCAGTGTTTAACAGTTACGTGATACTTGTAACGCTTTACCTGGATCGTTACATTTTTCAGTAATGGTGACGCGCTAGAAACTTCAAGGAAGTATCGTTCCCTTTTAAGGAGACAACCATGTACATCTTTTTCAGAATTCCAGGGACTTCCACGCGAGAAATTGGAAAGTCGAAAATATCGCAAATTCTAACTTTAAGATCTATTTAGTATGGGAAATTCTCAGTTTTAAAGAAGATTCGTTTACACTAAGTTTTTCATTATTCTCCAATATTGCAAAGATGTCACTATTGGAAGTGGAGAAGACAATTTCTTCTTCAAAAGCTATATGCTCAAGGATGTTATGATTTTCTCTGAAGTGAATTCCCTTTTCGATTGGAAAAGTTCATCGTCAAATTTCGAAAAGCTAGTTCGGATTCGATTTGGAAATAAGCTGAACAGATAAATCTAAGTTGTTGGAGTTTTATTTTAAATAGGCGTACAAGACTGCTACTGGCAGGAGACCTGGAGCTGGCACGAAGAGTAGGCTCAGTAGTTTGAGAAAACCTTTGATGAGTATGATATCTTTCAGGAGAATGAGAAGTTCCGGAACGAGGAACACCGAGAATAGGGTTTAAGGTTTAAGCACTCAACTCTGCAACAAGAGTAAGAGGACTAAATTTATCTTAAATTAGACAGCCGTACGTTGGTTAGAATAGACCTTGTTTTTCTTTTACGTAATCGTTTTCCCGATTTTGATGCAAATGCTCGAATATATTCCTCGATATTTAAACCAAACCAGTTAATATTTAAGCATCGCCCTAGGTACTTGAATACGATAATATTGTACGATGTAGGATCAGTTTGGTCAGGATAGGATTAGCTAGGACCATTTATGATCAAATGGGACCGGATTTAATTGGATATGAACGAATACGATAGAATTGGACCGGATATTATAGGATTGAATCGAATAGGATCACATAGGACCGAATAGAATTAAATAGGAACTGATTATATCAGATGGGATACGATCGGACTGGATAAGATAGGATCAAGGAGCAGTGCGCGCCCACTAACCCGCGGAGATTGCAAGCAATGCCAAAAACCATAATTAAATTCAGCCCCAGTGTAACTCCCCTTTTCTGAAATATTGCGAGGGATCTCGAAAATCAAGGGATAGGGTGGATTGTGAAACGTTGAGGTAAACGGGTGAAGTCAATTAAGGAACAGATTTAAATATAAAAGTGGTTTATTGCACTAACTTACAGGTGGATAGACTACGGAGATGAGGTTGTGGTGTAGCAATGGAAGCGTTTTTCGGGATGGTTGGGTATCATCGGGGAATTTGCGGGGTTGGGCACGTATTGGGTATCAACCAGGTTACCAGGTTACCGGGTCACCAGGTAGCACAAGACTGATTTCCGAGAACGAGGTTTTGGCTATTAGAACCAGGAAATGGTACTCCTCTTGCTTCCTTTTTTCTCTTTCTTCTGCTACTTGTTTAAGCATTCCTTCTTCCAATTCTTCAACTCTATTTTCCTTTTCCTTCCTTTTTGCCTTCTCTTCTTCTTATTTTCTCCACTTGAACATACCTTCCCAACCTTGTCTTGGTAGTAGCCCCCGTTTTCAATCTTTCCGTTGCTACTATCTTTTCAACATTTTCATTATGACCCTTCTGCTGATTTCTTGATCTTGCGTTATGAACGTCTCGCCACTCTTCTCTATCTCCTCTGGCTATTTTTTCAATTCTTCTTCCCTAATTCTTTTAATTTTTTCGTTCATATCTCTTTCCCTTATTTCCTTTTTAATTTCATCATCTTCTTCCCTTATCCTTCTACTTTCCTCCTCTGTTTCATTAAGGAGATGTTGGCCTAGCTCCGACCATGGTTTACATTTGTGCGTTAGGATTGCTTCCCTTCCGACTAATTCAGCACGGCAGTCCTTGCATGCCATTTCAAAGAAAACAATTTAAAATCTTTTTTCTAATGTGGAATTTCTTAATATCTTTATCGTTTCAATTACCCAATCATTTTCCATTTTTTTCGTACGTCTAAGATTATAATATCTAGATTGTGTTTCATTCGCATTATATAAATTTTTAACTATTTCCTCTCTAATTGTTTTTAATTTCCTCATTCTATCTGACTATTTTTCATACTCTTAGAATTTAGTTTCACCTTTTCCATCTAAATCTTTATTTAATGCTTGAATTGGTTGGAGTTATCTGCCTAAACTTAAACAAAGCTAGTATGAAACCTGTTGAACAATGTTTACTCGTATTTAACGGAAATTGTAAATCATCTAAACTTTAATCCCATAATTTATTATCTTTCTCCAAGTACGCTTTTATTACCGTTTTAATTGATCTGTTACTTCTTTAAGTTCGGTTAGCTCGTGCATGATATTTAGGAGTTTTTGAATGTCTAATAGCAAATGTTTTAGTTTAATTAATTATTGATTTACTTATGTATTCTTTGCCGTTATCTGTAAATAAAATTGTAGGTGTTCCCAATCTTAAAATTATACGTTTATGAAATTCTTTTTCGATTTTTGATGCTAATTTATTTTCAACTGGAATTATTTCTATCCATTTAGTAAAAATATGAACGAAAACTAGAATATACTGATTTCTTAACTTTGCCATTGATAGCGGACCCAGCATATCAGATGTTACCACTGTCCACGGTTCTTCAATTATTCTCTTTCCCATCAAACCCATCTGATTATTTACCTTTGGTTTGATCCTTTGAAAAATGTCACATTGTTTTTCGTATTTTAATGTTTCAGAGTACATTCCGGGCCGAAAATAATTCTCGAAAAATTTTGCATAAGTTTTCTCGAAACCCAAATGATCTGATTGTTTATTGTCATGATTCTTAATTAAAACTTGTTCGCGTAATTCTTTTGGTCTCATTAATTTCCGCGGGTTGCTATCTAAATTTGAGCTTGATTTCATAGGGTCGGGTCTATAAAAGTATAATTGATTATCGCGTATCCTCCAGTTTGGAGTTTTTCCTGGTTTATTTGTAATCTGTATCATTTTATTTTTATACCAATTATCCTCAATTTCTTCAAAATCTTTTTCATCGGTTTCTATTATTCCGGCTCAGATACTTGAAACTTTTGTTTCATTTTCATTTGACCTTGATAACACATCTGGGACATGGTTTAAGCTTTCCTTTCTATACATTATTTTATAATCGTACTCTAATAATTATAGAGCCGATCGTGCTAATCTATCTGTTGGATTTTTTATGTTATGAAGCTATTTCAAGGCAATGTGATCTGTAATAACTTTGAACAGATAACCCTCCAAATACGGTCTAAATTTCCTTATTTCCCAGACTACTGCGAAACACTCTTTTTCCGAAAAAGAGTATTTATGTTCTGCGTAATTAGATTTTTATGGCCGACTTTTCCGCAATTGTAGCATGTAATGGGTTCTCGCGATCTATAGTTTAAATTTCGGTTTCCTAAATTTGGAGCGATGAAATCCTCTGCACTTGGAATAATTTCACCTTTTTAATTATCCCTGCTATTTTCATAATTTAAATTTTTCGTTTTTTTATTTTGTCCTTCATTATATTTTTTGTGTTCTGATTTATTTTTATTCTCTTCCACGTTATATAAAAGCGCTGTTATTTGCGAAGACTTATTTGTTTGTTGTGTCTGTGTGTTTGATAATATCTGAATAATTGCATTTAATAATTGTCCCGCTTGTTTTTGATTCCTATAACCATTATAATTAGTATTAGATTGCGGATTTCTTTGCGATCCTTGATTATTTGATAATTATTATTATTTTTAAATATTGGATTTCCATTTGGAAACCTCGGCTGGAATTGTTGTTTGTTCTATCTTGTCTCTTTCTTTCCTCAATTCTAAACATTTTTGTATTTTTCCAGTCTTTCGAGTTCTTTTCTCTTTGTCTCGATTTCTTCATTTATTTTACTAAATTCTAACTCCTGATTTTCAAAAGTGTGGGATGGGTTTGGTGTACTTTCTGTATCCGTTTGTGTTTGTCTTTTCGTGTTGGGATTGCACCTGTCGTTTTACTTGGTTGTACCACTCCTTAATATAATTCTCTTCTAGCTGTTACTGATTCGAAGTTTAAGTTTCTGACTAATTCTTCTGTTCTATTATCTTTTTCTACCGGTTGACTCTAAATATTTTCATTTTCTAAATTATTCGTATTTGCTTTTGCGTTATCTACTTTGATTATATCTTCTGGAGTTATATTATTTTCTCTATCTTCTCTTACATTCTCTACCGGATTAGCCATTTCCGGAATAATATTTATCCTTTCCGATCTTAAATGCATTCGACTTTTTCCTATTGGTTTATTTTCGTTTTATCCTATACGGCCTAGCTCAGGGGTTTCTAAGGCTGATTAAAAACTGGCACATTCACTCAGGTGAGCGTTTTGGTTTTTACTACTTTGGAGTAGCGGAAGTATCCACTGAGGGCGGGAAAGCTTGGGACTTTACTTTTTCAACATTCATTTTTATTTTTTTTTATTTCCCAAATCACAGATTTTCTTGGAAAAAATTTACCCAATTAAAAATTTTGTTTGATATAAAAATATAATATAAAAATAGTTTTATTTTCAACTACAGAACATTGAAGAAAATCAAAAATTGGATTTTTGGCAGTTGAATATTGAACAGTTAAAGATTCAACTATTAAGAATCCATCGGATGATAAAAAAATTAATATTAATTTGTAAGTTTCCTAATATTTTTCCCTAATAGTATATTTCCCAAGTTACGAGATTTGCTTCATCGCAGATATTTGTGGTTGAACATTTATTGCCTGGAATACAATATTTGTTTTTAAACCAAAGTATTGGCTAAGTTTAATATGAACGTATTACTGTTGCTAAGACAGATTTCGATGGTGTGGAGAAACATTACGCAAAGTTTGCATAATTATACAATAAAACTGTGGTGACGTCAAATGTTATGACATGTGAAATCTGGTTTGTATTTAGTCAAGAAATTATCTAATTTTCTCAATTTAAAATAATACTCATGAAAACAAACAAATTTTAAATTTTAAATGATTTCCAAACATTAAAAAAAACCCTGAAATAATTCAAGGCAATTTTTTCAATTTTAGAAGATTTCTCAAGATTTTATGAAAAATTTGACTCATTATAGAAGATATTTAGGAATTTTAGAAGTTTGGGGGAAATTAAAAGATTTCAAAACTTGAACAGATTTTCAAACATTTCTAAAATATTTTCAAACTTTTTCAAAACTTCTTCAGGTGATCTTGGACAAAAAATCAGTCATATATCCAAAGGGCGAACGACTGTTCAATTGATCATTAGGTTCATCCTGTTTTTTTCTAAATTCGTGATATAATCGCTAATAATAGATTTAACGGTATTGAATTCAACACCCATATTATAATTACCCGTTATTTGTACAATTTTATTCCTTCTTCGAATCATATACAATGTTATATTTTAGTTTTACATTTTTTAAATTAATTAATAGTATCTACAACCACAAATCCAAAATTCTTTGAAACTGGGCGATGACTGCTTAGGGGAGATTCTGCCATTTCTTTTGAGGTCATATCTTCAATCGCGCCACTGTTCATGTTTACTTTAACCCGTTTTTGAGTCTGATATCCAGGTGGACCTTTCATTGCAAATATTCCACGAAGAAATGAATTATTTCCCGTAAAAATTGCAAACACGTCACCATCGGACGTTGATAATACACTTTGTTCTTCGGCTAACATGGGCTCAAGGTTCTTATGTTGACCTCTTATATAAATTGGCTTATCGCGAGGGAAAGTGTATCTTCGAATTTCGAAACGCCGATTCGGATTGGTGATGGGAATGAGCCGAACAAATTTTAGTTGTTCAAGTTCATATCCAAGTAAGTATGAAAGAGAATATCTGCCAGGAAGAGAACTGGAACTGGCATGAAGAATAGACTCAGTAGGAGGAGGAGGAGGAGACCTGGACCTGCCATGATGAGTAGGAACGGCAGTAGGAAGAGATGTTTCCGGCGAAAGATGTCTGTCAGATGAAGAAGAAGTTCTGGAACGAGGAACGCTAGGAATAGGCTCGCCATTAGGCAAACAGTCGAACTGTGAACTTAAATCTGTAACAAGAAGCAGGGTATTCAATTTATCTTAAGGTAGACAATAGTAAGTTTGTATATCAGAAACCCATGGTGCACGTCCTAAAATGTTGCTAGGTCTTTCAAATTTAGTATAATCCGTATGTATATGTATATCCGATGAGATGTTTCAAATAATTTTTAGAGATAATTTGAGCTATTAGCTAGATCTATTGAATCATGAAAGCAACATCCTGAAAAGAGCAGCCAGCTTCGAGATATATTGAAAAAACTCTTAAATAGTTAGGCGAGGTTGAATTGATCCCATACCAAAGATGATGTGATAAGCATACAAATAAAATTGTTCTTGCAGAAAACTTGTGGTTCGAAAGGCGCTACAATTCTGCGGCAAATCAAAACTGGGAACAAATTATGCTGGACTTTCCTGTCAGTTGCAATATCTCTAGATTTTTTTTCAAGATAAAATTTGTCTTAACTGAGATTTTCCAATCCCCCCACCATACTCTCATTGGGAAGAGTGAGATTTCTTCAAACCTTTCCAACCCCAAATTGTCTCGCGTAATTTCAGGGTGACCCATGAGGAGCGTACTATATGTGTAGGTCCACATATGGTACAAATTTGAATGTTTGTATCACACATACATTATAGATTACCCGGCAATAAATTTCGAATAAATTCGTACTTATTTTGGACAAAATCAAATAAAGTTTGAAAGAAAACAGCATTTGGGATAGAATGTAAATTAAATCGCACAAATTATGATTTGCGTGTGTCTTAAAAAAATGTATGTGAAATTATCGATATAATTTATTATTATATTCACCAATAGAATTGAGGTTCACAGCTAAGAACAGGATGATAGTCGAAACAATCCTCATCTTTTTTTATAAAAGAAAAAACTAATTAATGTAATAATGAAGAAATAGATCAACAATTTACCTAATGAATATTCTGGTGCGTGACTAGATTGTATAATACATTTATTATATAGTACTTATCTCATGTATTATAGGCGTCACACTTATCGTGCTCACATATTTACATTTAATTAGAGTTATTTTTGAATATAAAAAATGTAATTACTAAATATTCTCAAACTGATATCACAATCTAAATAATCTTTTGCGTTCTTTTGAGTTTCTCAATTTGGAATAATATTAATAATACACCTGTTACTTGTAATAAAAGGTGTTTTATTTTATTTAGCTAACTAGGTCTGATAACTCCTTAAAAGGATTTCCCCTGAAAGTGATTTGATTTCAAGAAATAGGAATTTTTAAGTTCGTATTTTATATGCATTACAAGATATGTTAAACCCATAATGTTTCTTGAGGTACTTAGCCTTTAAAATAAGGCTTATTTTTATACTCTTATCAGATCTGTGACCATGAAAAGAGTACAAATGTGTTTCTTTATCAGATTTATCAGCAATAATTTCTATAAAATGATCGAAACAAGTTTGGAGAGACGTGTTTCTAAGAAAAGGTGTATTAGATTAGGATCTATCAGAATATATGGTCAATGAGAGGCAACGTTCTCTGCAAGAGTTTTATTCGTCGGCATTGATTTGCTCATCTGAAGATGATGTTCATTCTCCTTAATCTTTTGACTAACACGATGCATCATTCAAATGACTTTCGAATCAATTTCAAGGTCTGCGAGTGTTTTGTTGATATCTAGAGTAACCAAGATACCGCAGAATACTGGCAATGTGAACGCAACATCCTATCAATGTTGCACCACTTTTGCACTGACAGTACCAACCACTTATCGGATTGGGTCCAGCATTAGTTTCTATCCATAAGTTATAAACTTTCGATGATGTATAAAGAGACCGGATTTGTACGCTTGAATGCCTTCCTCCTGTTTGTGGACAAGAAGGAAGTACATTTCATCATACCCTAAATCTTCCTCGGTATACGATTAACCTTGCTTTAGCTGAAACATTCCGAGTGTGATGTATTGCAACTCATCAGGAGTTAACCTACGAAACTCAGGCCCTTCTTTTTGCCCACTTATCATTTTCTGCTCGTTCTTGAAGGCGATTAGGCTGCGAAGCTAATAGCAATATTTTTTCAGCGATCAGATGATCATCGGGATTGTCATGCTGCTGCAAATTCCTAAAACCAAAGAGTCATCTATCAGTAATTCAGGATAAACGGGCATTAGATGTTCTCCAAACTGCTTTTAATAGAACATTAACCCTTCAGTCAAAGGTTTTCGATAGTTGTCGACACTTTTCGATTAAAGAGCGCCGGATGACAAATGCAAAAAAGACGAGTTCTCCCGAAAATGATTTACTAAATATTTTAGAATCCGGTAAAGTTCAGATTTCTAAAAATCCAGAATCTTCCAGTAAAGATGCAACTGCAGATTCTGACTGTAGGAAAATGAAGCTTCGAATAAGAAGATGTATGATTTTCAAATCCAGATGCGTTTTCTATCATCATAAGAATAATCGTGTTAGAATCAAACCTTTTTCTACATTGAGGGTTTACTTTTATATTGGTATTTTGATTCCTACAAAAGCGAGTTGCTGTGCTTCTCATTTGGATTACTGATGGTACATACATGTTTATCCAAAAGAGTAGCAATTACTCGTTACAAAGACAGACTTACTCTATGCATAAAGGAAGAAATCTGGTGAAGCGCATGATGCTAGTAAAGACGACAGGATATATAGTACAGGTTTTCGGTCCGTATTTTGCTGATGGCGAGAACAACGACGCTAGTATCTTTGGCAATCTTTTAAAGCAAGACTAAATGAAACTGCGTAAATGGATGCCCTCAAACTATGTTATCATTGTCGATCGCGGTTTTTGATTACTGTCTGAAGTTCTTAGAAGATCTTGGATTCGTTTCCAAAATGTCTCATTTCCTCCAAAAAGGATCGCTGAACTCTACGACTGAAGCAAATGAATCAAGGCTCGTTACTAAAGTCCGACGGGTGATTTAAGCAATCAATGGGTGGATAAAAACGTAGAAAGCTTTGAGTGATCTTTTTTCAAAATAGTTCAATCCCGAACATCGGGGATTAAGTCAGAATAGTCTGTGCCCATTGTAATGCTTTTCGACCTCCCAGAATTCAGGACAATCCCGATGATCATCTGATTTCTGAAAGAATGTTGCTATTGGTCTCGCAGCCTAATCGCCTCCAAGAACGAGCAGAAAAAGAAAAGAGGGCAAAAAGAAGGGCATTTCCGAATAGGGAATTTCCGCAAATAATGATCATTTCTGAAATCAAACGGGAACTTTGAAAAATAAATTCAAATTTGCTTCTCAAGAAGGATTCAAAGAAAATCCGCCTTTCAGTTTAGAATAATAAT